>JAVQIZ010231479.1:0-19815 GCA_036023535.2 Galaxias brevipinnis | reverse complement strand
AAGGTCTTCAGGAGTGCCCCCTGCACTCCAAAAGACCTCAGTCTCCTCAGCAGGTGGAGTCTGCTCTGACCCTTCTTGTACAGAGCAGCAGAATTATCTGTCCAGTCCAGTTTATTGTTTGTTGTTGTAAACAAAAGTTATTGAGGAAGGGAACATCAATATATATAGATATATATACACACACAAATATACCTACATATACATATATATATATACATACACATATACAGTATATACATACATACATACATACAATAAAAAGTAAAAGATAACAAGCTAGGGGTAGGCTAAGGAAAACAAGTGGGTTTTGAGGCGGGATTTAAAAATGTTGATGGGAGTCAGAGTTCCGAATAACCGGGGGAAGGGAATTCCAGAGAGTGGGAGCAGCAGCACTAAATGCTCTTTCCCCTATGGAACTGAGTCTGGTTTTGCGGGTGGTGAGGAGGCCAGTCTCAGAGGGGCGGAGGCAGAGACGGATTACCGCAAGGGCAAAGTGGGCACGTGCCCAGGGCCCCGAGCCAATGGGGGCCCTTGGCTTTAAGATTTATTATTATATTTTTTTTCTTTATGTGTAAAGTATTTTTTTTATATATATTGGAATTGATTAAATGTTATTCTGAAAATGTTGTATGAATATAAAATTGTTTGAATGTTGTGTAAATTAGCCGATTAAATCACATAATCTCATAATGATGATAGATCAATTCAAATGTAAATTTCGCGGTCAACATGGAGAAACGCATATTTAGTGGGTCGGCAAAGCGCAAACTGAAGAAGTTAAAAAAAAATTGAAAAAGACTGCGATTAAGAAAGACATCGATGGTTCGCTAATCGTGTAGCGAGAATATTACAGGTAGATGTGGCCAAACGTTTCGTTTGTGTCTGTGCCAGTCTCAATCTACCTCGACTTGACCTATAATTTCTCACAAGCATACAGTGCAACGACTGAGAGGGAGTTCCTTTGCGTTAGCAACTAGCAACTTCTAGCTAGCAAAGAGGTGTAGAATTACAATTCATATTATATTGAAACACACACGTACTGTTTATGTATGTATGTATATATATATATATATATATACATACATACATAAACACATAAACATACATATATATATATATATACACATATTAGAGATGCACCGATACCATTTTTGGATGACCGATACTTAAACTTGAGTACTCGCCGATCCGAGTACTTTTCATGACATTGCCAAATCACATGCAGCCTGAAAAAACGACTTTCTAATTCAGCAATCATAGTAGTCAAAATTAATAATACATCAAAAATGAATAACAAATTGTCTGTAGGCTCAATAATATATATTTGTTTAAATGTATTTTATATTCATTAGGCTAGGTTTGATGCGCACATCCTTAAACTAACGAGGATGAACGACAACGGTTTAGCTCTAAAAGAACAGCCCAGAACACGGTGTTGGCTTGAAACATCAGAAAGAAAGAGCAAATATGCTCCGTGTCATTCACATAAATCATTCAACCTTGTTGTTTTTTTTAAAACAAAAAGCAGCATCTGCGTTTTCACTAGGCTACATACACAGTCTGTTTCTCCTGTTGCCAACAGAGGCTGCGCTCAGCTGACTAGCCGTTCGCTTTCCGTAGGCCTGCTTGACGGTGCAAATGATAGGAACGCTATAAATGAATGGTGTTCGCTAATTTGCCAAGGCGGGGAGACGAATTTTGTCTGCTCTGTACCAGAGTGTGTTGTCTTTCTCCAAGATAGGTTTTTAGTTTGAACATGGCTGTGACTGAAGTGCTTTCACGTAATCGCCATTTTTTATTAGACCTTTCATTTAACAATTGACTTTCCCGCTGAGAATCAAAACTATAATTTAGCATAAGGATCGGACATTGATATGGTATTATTTTCCGATACCCGATCCAAGTACTGAAGCCCAGTTTCGGCCCGATACCGATACCAAGTAGTATCGGTGCATCTGTAATTATAGTGCAGCCGCTTAGCTTTATGCTTGTATGTTTACCCTTAAAAAACTTGCTTTTGGATTGTTCTTTACTGTGCAGACGTTCAAAACGCTCCCTGTCAATCACTATGCAGGTGACAAGTGCGATGCACGCTTCACTCTCCATTGGCATGTCAGCCTGCTGCTCACCTAGCTCTTCCAAACACACCCTCGGACCTTCTGAGTGCACCTCCCACCTCCCCTGTCCAAGAGCATCCAATAGCCCACCCAGCCAGCAAATGTGCTATCATCTTTGCCTGCAAGTGGGCCTAATATCTGCACACATTTGTGTGAGTGCGTTGCCCCTTTGTCTCCAGACAATGTCATCTGTTGACAAGTGTCGTTCCTGCTGTCAAGCGAAATGAGCCAAAATAGACTTGCCGCCATTTTAAAGCCACGTTAGTGCTCCACTCAAGGCAGAGAAAAATAGATTTGATGCTGATGGAGTGTTCCTGTCATATGTGTTATCAACTTCTATTTGAAAAAAGGCAGGGAACAATGACACACCACAAAGACGCTGACAACTCCATGATTGATGGACACAAACATACTGTAGCTAGTGAAAAGACATGATGCCTTGCACAATCTTCCTGACATTAACGACGATGACAAACAAGCTGCTGCATTTAGTTTCCAGCATCTGTGGTACAGTCATTTCACATTGGTTAGTCACTGTTATGGCATCCAGCAGCATTAGTAGGCCTCTTTGATTTATGCCTTTACATATGATGCCTTAACAGTGGGCATCGTTTTAATGGAGCTCCACATTGTTGCAAGAACATGCCATATTTGGCCTTTTTATTATATGCAAAAAACTTGTCCTCTTAAATTGTCAATTTCATAAAAATCCTTCTATACTCCAGAACTATGACCTGGAATCAGCACTATGAAGAAAAATTTTATATATGGTTTCACCAAAAGCTCATCAGACCTGGAATGCCTTCTTCTTTTCAGACGTTCTAGCTCAAATTAGAGGTAACATCTTTCTCTTATAATCGTCTCACATCTTAAAAACAGTTGCCATCGCAGCTGTGGACTGCCACGGCACTATCTGGCAGTTTATCTAAGAGCCCCTTACGTTGTCTCTTCCCTCTTCCGTCACATTTTTCACTGGAGCGGGCACTCAAGTCAGAAGTTGAGTATCGGGTAATCTTGAGCAAGAGGCTTACCCCACCAAATCATTCTCACCATGGCCTTAGAACGCAGCTACAATTAAAGTTTAAAAGCAGTCTACCACCAGTATTGTGTTGTAAAACACTCCCCACTGGGAACTTTGATAAAAAAAGAGAAGTAAGCATTAGTACCTGCAATGAGTATGATTTAATGTGAATACTCTTATTGCAACACCAATGAACGGAAACACTGTTCCTATTATTATACTGTTATTTCAAATAATTCCTTATTTTTTTGAATGGCATCCCTTTTAATGTGTTCCCCTGGAGAAATAAGCTATCCGAGATGTACACTGTTAACAGAAACATCACACTGTAATGGGCACTAGATGATTTATATACTGAATTCAGTTACATTGGTTATGTTTTCATGAATTTACTATGTCTTATCCAAAACCTTTAAGTGATAAATCCATGCATATTCTTGGCGTGGCGTTGTAAACAACGTGCCCACGCTAAGTCATAATCATTAACTAAAATTGTCCAAAGCTTTTATGAACTGTACTCTGCGAGCAGGCTTAGCTGTTGACATATATTTTGCAGAAGAAAGAAAACTCTCATTTAATAACCTTTTCTAAAATAACATCCATATCACACCACCAGTAAAGATTGGATATTTTGGTCATGATACAAAGTTTTTTAATCTCTTTCAAGTCTGTTTACAGGATTAGTTCGACAGCTATAATGAGGGGGGAGACTGCTTAGCTTGGCCCCAGGCGGAAACTCTGCCACCATCAGGCATGCGTGCACATCGATAGAAAGAGCAGCTTGCTGGAAGAGGGGTTTCAACTTTGGTTTCTCCCTACTGTCTTTGGCCGGGGGACCCCTAACCCTTGGCTTCAAGGGCCAGGCTTTGCTTTTGAGTCACGTGCATGTGTAGAGCAAACACGCAGGCTCCTCTCCAGGGGTTGGAACTGTGGTAACTGTGTAGTCTCTCTCACAGGTCCTTTATGGATCTACCACACAAACAGGACTGTGGTGGTGGGAGCTCTGGCAGGGGAAGGAGCAGACCAGGATCTAAGCTCACTTCATGCAGTTAGAGAACTAAAACCTCTGTCTTACGATGGACCCATTGTGAGATGGAAACTCAAACTACAAAGTCAAAGCTTTTCACAAACTCTATGATTTAGGGTTTGTGAAAGGACTGAAAGTCTTTTGCTAAAAAAGAAATATATGTTTTTCAGATTTTCATGATTATTGTGCTCTAACTCTCTAGAACTCTATGCACAGTCTGTAAAGTGAAACATTTAAAATATTGTGAAAACTACACCTCTGGATTTAACCTCATGTCACTAAGTGTGATGTCTCTCTCCCTGTGTCTCAAAAAAGGCTCTCACAAAGCGGGAGTGGCACAAGCTGTTGAAAGAGTACTTGTTAGAAATGTAAACACTTGACTAGAATAATATTTTACAATCTCACAGCAAGGACTACATGAAAGGCAAAATAAACAGCATACTAAAAGAGGGTCTGAAAGTGCTGTGGGGTTGGGGGAGTATGGAGAAAAAGCATGAAATAAAGACAAAAGCAGACAATTGGGGGTAATGTTGACTAACTACAAATGTCCACTCCTCTCTGTTGTTGGCGTTTTTAAACCCCGTCTTGACAAAGTTGGCAATTTTGATTGGGCTATTGCAATTTAACTAGAGCAGACGGATCCTTCAAAATGACAAGACAAAGTGGTGGTTCCAGCGTGATGGATCACACATGGCCAAAACCCTAAGCTCTGCCAGAAATGTGGACAATGTCCCAGCACCTTTGGACACTCCTACTCTTTATCTGACTTTTTGCTGTGGCTCTGAACTAATTTCATGTCTTAAAAAAGGGAAGATTAAGGTTAATATTTCTGTCTGACGTTTTTCTGTTACGATAACTAGATGCTGGTGAAGAACAAAAAATACAGCAGTGACAAGTTACAGAAGGCCACACATTGTATTTTGTTTAAGATAACCAAAAATTTACAACTTTAAGTTAGTTTTGGTGAAAAGGAGCAAATTATGTTGGAAGGGAGTGTATTCTATAAAGTAAAATGGAGAAGGTGAACAATGTTATAAATATGTGTTGCGAGTATCCAAAGCAAGATAATGTTATGTTAATAACAAGACTTTCTAGCCTAGCCCTGAAAAGTTGTGAGCAAATATTAACAATAATATGATAGTGCTGATCAACTTGCATTTGATAAATTTTGTAAGGTAATCTTCTTTGAATGCCTACTTTATGAGCTCAAATAGCAAAGCTTTAGCAGAGAGAAGGTTGTGAATAATTGGGTATTTACTTTAACAGACACAGTCAGTCATGCACATACACTATTATAGTTAATTAACCAACCCATAATAATAATAATAATAATAATAGTGGGCATTATCATGTCATCATAATAGACGACTTCAGGCATTTGAGAAGAGGTGAGCAATTGTAGCTATAATGACTGCACTAGCAGTCATCGTCCTGGTTGGTCATTGCATGTTCGGTGGTGGTCTCTCCGTTTTTACTATTTCAATTGCAGCCCACTAAGATTGCTCCAAAAAACAACAACCGTGATAGGGATTCCATTCACATATTATTCCGCAGTACATTTGTGGTACACTATTGCAGCTGGTGATATAAAATCAAAAGATTAGCTGCACATAAAAAAACATTTCTGAAGAATACGTCCAGATGTTCCCCGACGGCAATACAGTATGAAGCATAGGTAAAGAGCGGTGGTTAGTGTGTGTGTGTGTGTGTGTGTGTGTGTGTGTGTGTGTGTATGTGTGTGTGTGTGTGTGTGTGTGTGTGTGTGGGTCACGTGGAACGTCAGAACAAACATTACCACAAGCCCTTGCGTTAATGATACAATCTGATTTCCAAGTGGTTAATCATGTTTTGTCTCCAAGCAAAAGCAACATAGTCCATTTGGTGAGACAGCTTACAAAAGAAGAAAAAGGGCCCCTGGATGCTTATGTAATGTAACTACTTAGTTTCAGCCACTGAAGATCAGATGGGGTCTGGGGGAGGGGGTTATTATGATCACCTGGACTAAGTTGTGGAAATCAACAGAGCAACCACTGAAATAGTGAGGCCTACACATTTTTATTCTAAACTCTCTAATTTCAAAGGGTTAATTTCTGTATCTCCAAAGTGTCCCACTGCTTTCAAAGTGTAGATGCTTGCAGGATGCATCTTGCTTGTGGTTTGACCTCAAGTCATGATCAGGAAACTCTTGCAACAAAGTGCTGCTATTTAATGAAAAAACAAATACAATTGTATTTTGTGACGCTGTGTTCTTTTCTTGGTCTATCAGTGATCTTTATAAGTGTCCCCTTTTAAATGTAATTTAGGTGATTTACCCCCCTCCTCTCTCTCTCCTCTACCTCGCTCCCTATCTTTTTCTCTGTCTCTGTCTCTGATATTCCCCATAGTAAGTGTGTACTTTGGCTCTATGTCTCCCCAGAGTATGTGTCCGACATGGCTGGCGACTTTCCAGTCGTCTCTCAGCGGCCCTTTATCCACAGCCTCTTGCCCAGATGTAAGAAGTGCACACGTGTCCTCTTCCTCCCTCTATCTCATAGGGAAACACATGAGACAAGCAATTTTTTTAAGCCAGACATGTTTTTTTTTGTGTTTAGTTCATTTTCGTTTTGCTCTGCCACGCCCGAAACCGTATCCTATTTGACCTGCAGCTGCTGGGTAGCCTAATAGATGGGAGCGGTTTCCCACTGCAGGTCAGTCAACATGATGTAATGAGGCTCCTTTTATTTTCTGAAAGCCATGGCAGACAGAAAGGGATCAAAGCGTAGCAATCAGGTGGTTTAATCTGAGTTGTCACCCTTTTCATCACCCTTTTAAGATGGCCTCTTACCACCATTGACTGGGCTTGGGATTGAGATAAAGATGCAAATGTATTATGCTGACAACCTCTGACAGTTTACTGTAACACATAGCTTATTGTAGGAGTATTTACGTGTGCCAGTTTAATCTTAATTGCCCATTTAACCTGACCACAACCAACTCTTTCAGTTAGCAAGGCAATGAAATAATTACGTATAGAAACTGAACTTAAGATTTAGTGAACGTTGAACATGACTTTGTCCACAGTTCCATGGGCTAACATTGGCTATTGCTAACGATTACGTTTGCAGCTGCAGTATGGAGTTGTGACAACAGCTCTCTCAGACCTTGTGACCTAAACCTCCTCCCTGCCATATCTGTAATCACCAGGACTTCCAAAATGATTGGAGATTAAGTACAGCGTTGGTCACTCTTTCCTACAGCACATCACTATCCTAATTCAGGATTGGCTTTTGAAACCCAAGGAGGACATACATCAAAGCCTCCCCCTACGCCATTCAACCATGAGCGGATGAGGTTGCGTAACGTTTCAGTATGTGCAATCAAGCATTAAAATGCCCAGGAGCTCAAATGTTAACAAACCACTCAATGAAACATCACCCCCTCTCTCTCTTTTTTCCCTTCTCAAGCTAAAGTTTAGAATTTCTGAATTTCATGATCTGTATTACCAGGAGGTCGGTATGGAACTCGTAGGGATTCAGAGGAAGTTAACAAGGCAAGGTTAGGTGAGGTGAGATTTGAATAAACTAGGTAAGCTTTTACTTTTCTCTTTCTCAAAACACAAGGTAAAGTTCAATGACTGAACACAGAGATACCATAGGACATGGTTTGTATACACTGGGGACAACATATGTGGAATCAATTTAGCAGATGAAAGGCCCAAAACAACTAGTTAATCAATCAGTAGCCCTTGATATCATGGCCTTGTGCCTTCACTGTGAGTTGAGCAGAGATGCTGACATCACCACTGTGACAACTTAAGTAAGTAACACAAAACAAGATCCCATTAGAACAAATGAAAGTCCTGCTTTAACACAAGTACATTTAAGGATAGTTTTTCTTTCTGTCATTCAAAGCCAAGCCTGTCCACCTTACATCCCCTCGACGATCCCTGATTTTCTGCAGGTCGAAAAGCCGTACAAAGCCAAGCATGAAGCACCTGCTGCCTGGGACTCACTGCACCTGTCCCCTGCCCAGCAGCTGCCCTGAGCCCACAGTGGGGACGACTGAAAGACAATACCCACCAACCAAGCCTCATAGCCTGGCCGTTTACGGAGAGACCCCTCCTCCTTCATTCCTGTGGTCACCAATCGGCTACAGTTTTCCACTGACCTTTTAAAAAAGACCAGCCTTTCTAAGCTACCTCATTTCCACCTTCAACAGCAGGAGGGTCCATCAATGGAATCACTGCAAGTCCGTCAATAAGGCCCTACTTGAAATAGAACGTACTGACAATTGCCATTGCTTGTTTGTTTTCTTTTTAAGTCAAGATTATAAGCAACAAGCCATCTATTCTGTTACCTACGCATCTACTATGCCCAAATACTGCTATATTAAAAGTTAAGGGAAATGATCTTCAACCGAAATGGGTATGCTTAAATAAAGTTAAATTAAAAACTGAATAAATTTATTTGATGTACTAACTAAATAGTGGCCACAAAATGTGTATTTTTTTGTAAGCGTAGTGGGAGCCTGCTTGCTTTAGAAACTTTAAAGACACTGCAGATTGAAATCATTGTGCACGGAAGCAGAGGTCAAGGGCATCCCCTTTTCTCTCTTTCACTGTCAGTCTGTCTGTCTGTCTGTCTGTCTGTCTGTCTGTCTGTCTGTCATCTTAACACACATTTACTCACACACATTCCCACACAGCAATTACCAACACACGTACCACATTTTAGTGATGTGATGGCTGAACAACAAAACTCATTCCACCTTGTCAACCTTCTCAAACACAAAGTCCTATTCAACACCTTCAGCCGGTATGTCTGCTGGCTATTGTCTACCAGTATGCTTCTATAAAAGCAATGAAATACATTTAAATTATTTGTGTGAAATTAAAGAGAACACAGCCTTACTACCCTTGGCTCTGTTGCCCTACTTGTACATTACAATACAGTACAGTAATTTAGCAGACTTTCAAAGCAACTTGCAAATAATGCTTACAAGAAGATTAGATTTGATCTTGCAAATAAGAGAGGAGAATCTTTTATCTTGGCTTTTTGGATATGAGGCTTGAAAAGGTCATCAGTAGGCCAGAGTACTACTTGTTTATAGTACATCAAAACTAAATTATTTGCCACTGGCTAATGTATGCTCAATTTAGGAATGATTTAAAGCACAATGTTAAACATACTACATGAGCTTGCTTGACAAAACCTACCGACCACTGGGGTGGTGCTGAAAGAACAGCTCCTGAATTGCTACATGGTCCGCACTAACACTCCACGCGGAATCAGCAAGTTATACTCTGCTGTTGTTTCAGGTACCACAATGCATGAACAACTGGCCCTATAGTTTTCAGAATGCCATACTACTGTGCAAAAGGGTAAAGTACAAGAACAAGTGCACAAAAGTTAAGGCCGTCACACCAACCTGAGATCTGTGTAATGTTGATCAGGACATCCTCCACACCTCCAGATGGCCTCCTTGCCGTCTTTTTTTCCCTGGTAATTTTGTCTTCATTCTTTATAGTACTCCAGTGTTGTGTGTCCAATTTATCTCTAGTTTTCTTGCGTTATAATGATCATTATCAAGGCTACTGTCCATAATAAATTAATTAGTCCCCTTTCTTCAAGCCATGTGAAAATTGATCCAAAGCATTCTCTCCATCATGTTCCTTCAAATCTCACAGATACGGGACCTGAGTGGGTGAGGTGGCTGCTCAAGACTATACATAAATATTATATTAGCCTACCACGTAAAAATAAATTGTGCTTTGTTTCAGATCTACAACAATCAAATAAATAAATATATAATAGGCCTATGGGAAATATGTACATGTTCGCAACAAGCAACAGTTTAAGTAAACATACGACTAACTGATGGTACTATACGAAAATAAAATACCCATTTGGCTTCTTTTTTTTTTTTTTTTACAAAACGTTTACAACTGACATATTTCCGAATATACAACATCTGACATATGCTTTAGTTGGGTGTAACACGGTTAAGGCCTAGGCTATGCAAAAGCAATCTTTTAAACACTAATCCCTGGAGGAATTTAAGAGCGCAAGTAATTATCTCTACGCCTGCCTTCCTTAATTAGTAGGTCTGCACTATGTGATCCCTATCAAATTTTTTTTGTATGATGATTGCAGACCTATAGTTAATCTTTTTTTGAAGTATATGTCTGAATGTTCACACTGATGGGTGTTTGGGCACAATGTATAGGCCTATATGTACTTTAATGCCTATGCCTTCTTAGTTTGGTTTTCATATATTATCATTGTCTCCTCAATTTGTTCTTCCTTGTCAGGGGCTCGATGTGCTTACCAGATCAAGGGATTATGGTGTAATGTGCTTGCTTTTTAAAATTTATAAATAAAACCCAGTTTACTAAAACGTTCAACTGTGGATTTTTCGAGAGTGCCAAGCCTGAGCTCATTAATAGGAATAGCCTACTCTACAAGCCAACGGACACTATAGGCTATAAAATCGTGCCACAAAGCACTGTTTTAACTGATAACTAATTATAAAACGAAGAAAAACGCTACAGATCGGTTTCCCTTGTGTTCAAACAAAATGCGTAAAGGGATCTTTTTATGTCCATGCTGCTGTTTGCTTTGATATTTGCTTTGTCGACCGATGTGGCCCCTTCGTTGTTCTCCGCGTCCCCTGACTTGGCAGATGATTTACTGTCTCTTCGTTTCAGTTCAGGGCTTGCATTGTCACTGGGGGGATCATCTTTCAGAGAGGACTGATCCTGGTCTGTCTCTCTGTGATAAAAGTAATTGAAGTTGGATACGATGACGGGCACTGGCAATGCGATTGTCAAAACACCAGCTATGGCACAGAGCGATCCAACAATTTTCCCCCCCACTGTCACTGGCCTCATATCTCCATAGCCAACAGTTGTCATGGTGACTACAGCCCACCAGAAGGCATCGGGGATGCTGGAGAAATGTGATTCCGGCTCGTCTGCCTCTGCAAAGAAAACGGCGCTCGAGAACAGGATGACTCCGATGAACAGAAAGAAAATTAAGAGGCCAAGTTCTCTCATACTAGCTTTCAGCGTTTGTCCCAGAATCTGGAGTCCTTTCGAATGTCTCGACAACTTGAAAATTCTAAATACTCGAACTAAGCGAATGACCCTCAGAATTGCCAGAGACATGGTTTGCTGGTTCTGATGCTCCTGGCCAGCCTGTTGCTCTGCCAGCTCTGTGCCCACTGTAATAAAGTAAGGCATAATAGACATTATGTCTATGATGTTCATGATTGTTTTGGAAAATTCGGACTTACTAGGGCATGCAAAAAAGCGCACAATAAGTTCAAAAGTGAACCAAATCACACAGGTGGTTTCTATAATGAAGAAAGGGTCGGTAAAGGTGAGAGATGACCGAGGGGCAGTGCTATTGTCAGTTCGACTGGTCACCGGGAGCTCTCTCTCATCCCGGAACTCGGGCAACGTTTCCAGGCAGAAGGTGATGATTGATATGGTGATTACAAGCACGGAAACAATAGCAATTCCCCTGGCAGGACTGGAGCTCTCCGGATACTCAAATATTAACCATACTTGTTTTTGAAACTCATTTTGAGGCAATGGCTTCTCCTCCTCTTTTATAAAGCCCTCGTCCTCACGAAACCTCTCCATGGCTTCCTCTCCAAGCTGATAAAACCTAATCTCATCTGCGAACACGTCAATTGATACATTGACAGGCCTCCGAATCTTTCCCCCTGACTGATAAAAATATAAAATCCCATCAAAACTGGGTCTGTTGCGGTCGAAAAAGTACTCGTTTCGGAGTGGATCAAAGTATTTAATTCTTTTGGTGGGGTCCCCAAGCAAAGTATCAGGGAACTGATTTAGGGTCCCCAGCTGTGTCTCATACTTTAGGCCCGCTATGTTTATCAGAACTCTCTCATTGCTCTCGGTGCCCCTGTCCATGTCCAACAAATCATCATCGAACAGATGAGGACTATGATCCGCGCGTAATAACGCATCCATGGCATTTTCGCTGCAACTAAACGTGTTGTTCATGTCGTTGATTTTCCACGAGCTTGTTTTTGGACCACTGAACGTGTTCAGCTCTTTTGTGTAGTCCTCAAGTCCAGTTTGCACAAAGGGTGGTTGATGATCCAGCGTGTTCCGGCAGGCTTCCTCGGCATTTCCCCCGCTCCCTTTAGCGCCGCCGTTCTCAAAACTCACCAAGGCTATCTCCATTCCGTAGCCATTAAATATTCAGTTAAAACAATACTTGTAGAGTTTAACCAAAATCTCAATATCCACTGTTTTGACGCGACAGTTAAACTGATCAGCTCTAGGTAAAGCTGGGTCAAGTCCTATGTACCCACCGCCTTTTCCGTTATAATAATACATATATGTGTTCTAAACGCTTAAGCTAGCGCAAGCTCCCCAGTCTCGATAAAGTAAATAATACCATAAGAGGAGAGCGTAGACCCGGATGAGTAAGTAATGATTATTCCTGACGTCAAAAGTGCTGTTCAACCACTGCTGTCAGGGAATCCTTTGAAAATGTATCTGGATGTCAGGCGACCTGTCATTCTCAACTCAGAGTGAGAGAGAGCATGAGAGAGTAAGAGAGATAGAAAAGAGAGGAGGGGTGAGTATAACGCGCGTGTAGCTCGTTGGTGTATTTTGTAGGGGGCGGGGATTTTCATCCATAGACCGAAATTATTAATTTTGCCTGTTTGCTTTACTTGGTTGTGAATTGTGAATTGATTTACGCATAAAATCTTTACCATGATTTGTGAAATGTTACAGTGACTCTCAGCATTTTGCATTATAACAATACAAACAGTCTGTCCATTATTTTACCCATTGTTGTTTATTAACATATTTAGTTTCATAATATATTTGATTCAACCCAATAGACTGAGAGCCAAACTATTATATGGAAATGTTTATATTCTATAAAAACAAATAGTAGCAAACATGATTTTTATTTAGACAAAGTTAATGTGACTCAGACAGAACTAAACATAAGATACTGTATATTGGCCCACCTACCACGACCTTTTCTACTGTCACCTTTGTTCATATGATACTCCCAGACAACCAATGCTTTGATTCCAATCCCATCATTCAGGCCATAACCTGCAGCTTTGTTCTTCAAAAGCATGTGTATGTGTGGGACACCAAATCGGCATTCAAAGGTCTAAGCACAGAAATAAATATTAAATGCATGTGTAAGCTTCTTAACAGAGTGGTGGAAATAATGAGTTTTCCTATGTGGCAGGGAGTTTATTATAGACCCATGCTTTGTAGCTGTTTCAAAGACACAACCTTTAGGAAGGAGACTTAATTTCTATATAATACACAAAGAACAGTAACATTTCATCACATTTTCTTTTAAAGTGGGTTAGTACTATTGTGTAATTATACTGCACATACTGTACAGAACTTAAAATAGGGAAATTATACACTGGAATCAAAACATTTGCTGTCTTATTGTTTTCAAGTCTATAAAAAATCTCTCTGCTCCTTTTATTGTGCTTGCTGGTCAAGAGGCTGGAATTTACCCTAAAGAGAATGCAATGTTCCAGGCAGATTCCAAACACATACGTCACTCTTGAACTTTAAAACATCCTGGAGCCATCCGCATTCATTCGAATACCCAAAGCCCATGTGTTAAGAGGATAGCCGACATCGGATTTAAGAACATTTGTAATTAAAGCCGTCAGAGTCTATCTAGAGTTTTTGGTGATCCTACTGACACCCATGGTGATTTCAAGCACAGCACCGAGAATGTTGTTAGGATAGGTGGCAGATCTGCAGCTTGAGCCTGCAGCACCGGGCAGACTGCAGCCATGTCTGCCAGCGTGTGCCAAGCTGTCAGAGGTCCGCCCGGGCTGCACTGATTGTTCTCATTAGGGCTGGCCCAACGGTGCCACTCGGGGCAGGCTCGCTGCTGAAGACTGAGCTCACAGTCAGTGAACTCCATCTCCCTCGCTGCTTGCTCATCACCGCTGAACTCCATCGTCTCTGCTCGCCCTCCCAAAATGCTTCACATCTGCAGTGTTTAGACTGGGAGATAAGAAAAAAAGTCTAGTCAGTTTGCATGCTAGCTGTGTGTTTGGCTGGGTTGAGTCATCATTAATGGATGATAGCAGAATTGTCATCCTAACATTTCCCTCCCGCTGTTTAAGACTGTGTGTCCTCGAGTTCAGAGAGTTGATTGTGTAGCTGCAGTCAGAGCGTGATCCGATCAGTAAATTAGAAACAGGTACTCCGGAAGAGATGAAATTACCATGATTGATTATGTTGCCGATGGGTTAATAGTCTGGTTCTAACAGCTATCTAATCTGTTTTTGTTTAGTCATCATTGCGGATTTTATTAAAATCTCTTGTTTACTCTTACTCAATTAATCTATCATTATGTTTTTCAGTCAACTGACACCAACATTCAACTCAAACGTACTTATTCTGTCTCTGTCAAACATATATTTTGGATTTGGATATGTAATTATTTGTAATAACTTGATTTAGGTTTGAGCACAAAGGATTCAAAGTAAAAGAGAGTTGAGTAAAAAGTGTGTGTGTGTGTGTGTGTGTGTGTTTGTGTGTGTGTCTATGTTTGCTTTAGGCCATCTGCTCTACTTCAGGTTGCTTGTGTGAGTATGTATTTGTTGGTGTGTGTGTGTGTGTGTGCAGCAGAGTAGTATGTGAGGCCCCCTGTACCCTTTTAGACTCACTCATGTTGCATAACCACAGCACACACAAGACTTGGCCTGGATTGATCTTGACGTCACAGATGTAATTTGACAAACACAACTACAGTGGGACTGCAGGTGCATTTGAACTGTGGGATTACTTGCTCAAGGTCATTTTTGGTCATCACAAAGACACGTATTATCATGGAAAATCATAGTTGTATGGAAAAAGGATGAGAATAAAATCAAAAGATGAAATGAAGTGCAATAAAAGGCGTGATTTCGGTCCTCATTAAGCCACATGGCAGTGTGTGCCTGGGGAGTATTTTAACTAGGTTACCTCACACTTGAACATAATATGCGAGGAAGACATTTTCTCCTCATAACTGGTCTGTCATCCTCATTATGACCTTTTTATGTATTTAAAATGTAGACATGAAAATTTAAAATGTACATAAATCTATCAGGGAATAAACATTAGCTACTGGCATTCTTACAAGGGAACTGTATATTTGTTGCCATTAGAAGAGGGTGCTGAAGAAGCAACGTTTCTTGTGTTTGCTACTTCCACGATAACTACTCTAATGAACACCAATTCGCATTCTTTTTGGACGGTGCACGCAGGCATGATTTCCACATGACAAGACCCATGGACAGTTGTCTTCTCTTGCTTTTTGTGTCGCCATTGTGCATTCCCCCCCACCCCCACCCCCCGCTCCGCGCGGCCCACGTGATCAGGCGCGAGTGCTCTCCATCTCTCCCATGCGAAGTGCTCTGATGGTGGATGAAGGGTAGAGCTCCCCGGGGCCACAGCATAACACTGGTATCTGGCTGCTTCCTGTTCACACTGGCACTGAGGAGGAGCCCACTGACAGGGTCGTTCTTTTTGCTCACACGCACTCACACACCAGAGCGTGCACACGCACATTCACACACCACACACACATAGACATAAGTGTGCAAATATACATATATATATATATATATATATATATATATATATATATAAATATACATGCATTCAATAAGTACGACACACTCACAAAGAGTCACAGAGATTCTCAAAGAGGCCCACAGATTTGCTGTAAAGGACACACAAAGGCACACCAAGGCAACTGGACACAGAGAGAGAGAAAGGCTGAGTGCGATTACAAAAGAAAAGAACGTGACCTATTTAAAAGGTTAGTTCCTTAGCCCTGTGGCTGGATTAGGAAAACATAGCATGAACACTATATTTATCCTTTTCTTATCTCATGCCCCTATTTCATCATGATAAGCACTATGTGCATCTCAACTGCCGCTGGATTAGGACGCTATCCCCAGACTGCGAAAAAGAAGAATAACTCTGTAGTTCAATGTAACTGGCCACTGGCTAAATTAGGATTTCACGCACTGAATATGGCTATTAGGGGGAATTTGCAGTCATTTATGGATATTTCAAAAATGCACGTTTTCTTTGCAATTTTTGTATCAGTCCAATATACAACAATCACTTGGAAAAAGGTTGAATGAAGGTAGTCCCATTTATTAGCTTAAACCTTAATACGCAATTCAAACAGATGTGATTCTAATAATAACGTCAGAGCCATTTGGTTTGAAGCGAACATCCTGCTCAGACACTTACTGTTCTATTTGGAGTACTTAATTGGTAAGATTATTTTTTCTCTGAATGGAAACGCATTGTACTCATGGGTGGTATAAGCTGTTTGTGTGGGTGTACTAATGTGTGTGTGAGTCAGTGTGAGTGTGTGTCAGTGTGAATGTGTGAGCAGGTTTGCATTTTCCAAAAGGGAAAAGGGTGAGAACTGATGGGCAAGGATGTCCTGTGAAAAAGCCGAGAGCTGTTTGTGCCTGGTGTTTCTCCATTTGGTGCTTCAGGACTGGTTGCCAGTAACAGAGGGGAAACGGTAACCATAACAACAGGTAACCACTAACAACCAGCATTCATAATGACTGCAGCTCACAAACAAGGTCCTCTAATTACAAAGGAAGAAATCTGTGCTTGGAATCACCGGGCTGGCCCTGGTGATAACAAGAATGGTGTTTTCCAAGCATAAAAACCCCTTCTCCCAACCCCACACAGCTTCCCCCATTTCATTATACTTTCATCCCTGGGCTGAGGGAAAACCAGACAGAAATTGTTTTGATGCCTAATTGATATAGGCGTACTTGCATGAGTTATACAATACTGTATTTTCGGATGATTAATATTATGGTTATATTGCGATGACATTATCAAAATCGGTCTATTGAGATTGTAATGTTACTGTTCTCATTTTATTTTATTACAAATAAACCAGATGACATATTATTTTACTAGGACGATTCAGTTAGATAAACCAAGTAATAATTTCTTTCAAAACATTGTTTGGAAAACCAAGCCCATCTTCTGATGGAAAATGTCTGACGCAGAGTTATCTATCCACTGTAATTTGTATCCGTAGTTTTTTTCTATCATCCGTATGTGTTTATGCCCCAGTTTTTGCTCCTTGAAACTACATGTTAGTGTTGATGATAATGACAGACAGTAGAACTGTTTTGGCATTGCGTGCACAAAAAGAATTTGCTCAGCTTGAGATGACTCGGAGATCTCAGCACAACGCTATTGTTGATCAAGGGGGAGACGCTGACGGCACTTTCTCTCCTACTCACGATGAAATTAACATGTAGAGTAAGTCAGAAAAAATTTGACGAGCAGATGAAGACGTAAAGATGCTTCCATGAACCTCTTAAAGTGGGAAGAGGGCAGGACCTCTGACACTCAGACATATGAGGTAACACAGAGCTAGTTGACAGAGAGCAAAAAGAGGTTGCTGCAGGGGCCCGCTGATTGTCAAACATCCTGACAGGAGAGATTTCATTAACCATTCACCCTTGTGGTTTTCACCACTACCAGCCCTGTTTGTGTCATCTAAAAACAATGTGATTGAAATGTCAATTGAAATATTATGCAAAAGGTTTAGGCATCTTTTTCGATTAATTGACAGTGCTTTTAATCTGTGCCCAAGTGTGCAGAGGGAACAACGGAACCTATCTCACTGCATATAAATCACTCGTTTTTCCAGCAGTCGCCTGCTACCGTCCATTTATGAAGCCTGATAATGTGGTACAGTAGCGGGAAGCCAGAGATTTAGTGCGTCTAATCATCTAAACAGCCCTGATGAACAAATGGCTGGGAGGCTGTTGACAGTAGGCCTGAGTCAGTGATGAGCAGGCACGCTACAACACCTGGGGGAGGTGGACCGTGTGACTAACCCGCACGCCGTGTGCTCCCATGTGTCTGTGTGCTTTTCTGTCCGCGTCTGTTGTGTGCAATTTTTGTGTTTCTGCTAGTATGTGTTTGTGTACGCGCGTGCTTGCTTGTGTGTGTGTGTGTGTGTGTGTGTATATATGTATATATATATATATATATGTGTGTGTGTGTGTATTTGTTTGTACCCATTTCTGAATGCGTTTCTTTCTTTTTTTTTTTTTTTTGCTCCGTAAATAGAGGGGGCTCAAGGCAAACGCATGGAGAATGGCGTGGAGGGAGACAGGGAGGAACAGCCCATTGAGTTTAAGATGTCTTGACAGCAGATGCCTGCATAATAAGAACGTTACAGAGAGGGCATGTGCAAGCAGGAAAATCAAGGAC
The DNA here is from genome assembly GCA_036023535.2 of Galaxias brevipinnis. NCBI lineage: Eukaryota > Metazoa > Chordata > Actinopteri > Galaxiiformes > Galaxiidae > Galaxias > Galaxias brevipinnis. The sequence continues at coordinate 1,372 of JAVQIZ010231479.1, read as the reverse complement.
ACCCGGTCATGCATGCCAGTCATTTAAAGCAACGGCCTCTAGTCTTCCCGCTGAACGCAAGGCACCCGGTCTAGGCAGACCAAAGGCAGACCAAAATCACTCAATGGACCACTGCATGGAGAACATGCCAGGCTTCTTGAAACCACAGACATCGTGTTCCACAGATGTGGACACCACAGACCACGGCGATAGCCTATTCTTGTTGTCTGGGTTTGTGATCGTCAATCAGTGGCGGCCATCAAACGAAATTGAGCCCCGCTGTCATACAGCAATCACTCTTGCTCTGCGCACATCACACTGTTAAGAAATGGCCATCAGTGTCACAATGGCATCTGTGTAAAATGGGTTCCTAAACGTGATGGAACATTGTGTGCTTTTGTCTATGTGTTTGTGTGTGTGTCTGTGTGTGTGTGTGTGTGTGTGTGTGTGTGTGTGTATGCTGTGCATGTGAGATGGTAGATTCTAACGAGGTACAGAGCTGGAAAATAACAGCATCTGGGGGAAACAACCTCCGATCTTCCCTCTTGTTTATTAAAGAGTCTCACCTATTGCTCACCATCGGCCCCTAGCATCCTCGTCCACAGGGGACTTCCTGTGTTCCTTGCTCTCCCTGGCTCTTTTTATCCTGGGCAGGGGCTTCCCCGTCATCCTTGGATGGCCATCCACCCATAAGTATGCCCATATGCTCTCTGTTTGTCTGTCTCTGTGTCTGTGTTTGTATGTTTATGCACAATTTGTGTGCAAAAGAGAAAAAAAAATTCTGCTTGCTCCTAGCAGGCTCCAGAGTAAATGTGGAAAGACACACACACACACACACACACACACACACACACACAGGTAGACAGACCAAAAGCTATAGCTACCCAACAAAGGCTGTAGCGGGAGAGGGAATTACACTCCCAGGGCCCTGTAGAAATAATAACAACAGGACTGCATCGGATGCCTACCCTCTCAAAACACACATGTCACCACACATATGGATAGGAATCGGGAAGGAGGGAGGAGAAGGAGGAGGTGGGGGGCTGGGTGCACAACCTTAAACACACAAAGGTCACGAAGAGTCGTGTTGAAGAACAGGGCAAGCTAAGGTTGGCTCTGGGGGGAGGGGGATTTGGTACAGGGGATCGTGTCGAGGGATTCTAATTGACAGCTGTCCAAATCCCCCAGATAGATTCTCTCTCTCTCTCTCTCTCTCCCTCTCCCTCTCCCTCTCTCTCTCCCTCCCTCTCTTTCTCTCCCCCTCTCTCTCTTTCTCTCTCTCTCTCTCTCTATTTCTCTCTCTCTCTCTCTCTCTCTGTCTCTCTCTCTCTCTCTCTTTCTCTATTAGTCATGATCTCTCTATCTCTCTCTCTTCCAGTCATACGCTCTCTCT
>JAVQIZ010231474.1:0-15886 GCA_036023535.2 Galaxias brevipinnis | reverse complement strand
AACTCTGTTTAGAACCTGGTCCCTTTCTTCTACTGATACTATCCATTTGCTTACTTATAGTTAGAACTGTTGTTGCTGTCTGTCTATTATACTATTTCTGTCTAATAGTTTATTTTTGTCATGTTATCAATGTTGATGCTGTGAAGCGACTTTGGGTGTTAGAAAAGCGCTATATAAATAAAATGAATTATTATTATTATCAACTGTATGTCGTTACTATGGAAAAGGTTAATTGTGTCTGTGCTCCTTGCTTTGGTGTGAACCACTCAGTTTAGAGCGTTTACGATCAGACGTTCAGGATTCTTTTGTTTCTCACCTCGGAATCAGACATAGCTTTATGCGTTGCCCTGCTCAGGCTCATGAAGTAAAATCAGAGCGCGCACGGGCATGTGTGGGATGGCCTTTTTGAGTGTTGTGATTCAAATTCTTGCAATTTTTTCCCCAATTCTCTAGAACTACATACTGCACCTTTAAAGCAATAGTTCACCCATTTTATATGTTCTTCATCAGATACCAATGTTGTATTTGAAATATTGTATCCTCATTTAACATTCCCCAATCAAACAGCAGAATGTCCAAGGAGTTGAGAAAATGGCTCTCTATTGCGTCATCGGGGGTCCTGCCTGATTTTTTTTAAACAATCCCCCCGTTCAGCAAAGGGGAGACTTTGCTGGTTCTAAGTTTGATTCGCAGCAGGCACTGATCTATGGGCATTGTGATGTACAATGAATTAAGTATTTAAATGCCGGTGGTCAGAAAAATAAGTGCAATTCACTTACACTGATCCTATGACCCAAACTTGTTCAATATACTTAGCCAACTTAATTTAGCCTAAACAACAACATGCATTGTTTAAGAAAATCGGTGAGCTAATCCTTCAATTTCAACAGATAATTTGTTTTTGAGATTAATACATTTAATGTTTTACTTTAAAAAGTTAATCAGATTCAGTTTTCCTTGCCATGCCACAGCGAAACACCTTACACATCCAACCATGCAGCCCAGCCCGACATACAACTCAAATGTTCAGATAGGCTGTAATAATATTTCTATGTTAACATTTTTGCATGTTAAAAACGTTAAAAAATTCAGCAGTAGTACACCTACAGGTCCATGTACGTCAATGTTTTTTAACATTGAAATATTATTACCATGGTGCTATGGTCGTTGCACATGTGTCTTTGTGTCACTCAACCATGCTGCAGGACGTGGCGTCTCTTCAAGACATTTGGCGACTGTTGTGCAAGAGCAGTTCTTTGTTGTTTCACCCAGGTTTCTGCAGAAGCATCGCTCTGAGAAAATGCGAGGGCTTTCCTGAAGATTTTCGCTACGTACGCCCTGCAACGCCTGTTTTTTCCCTTTCCTCTCTGACTTTCTCTCTCGAACCCCCCCCCCCCATAATCCCATGATGAACGGCACCAAGGGGTGGGCGGCACTCCGAAACATGTCGTCATTAAAATAGCTTCGTCCGAATTTTATGTTTATTCATAATGAAAATCTCCTCAAGTTCCACATACAAACGCGGAATTATTCCACATAACTGGTGGAAGGAGCTATTGTAATGGGCGAGTTTATCCGATCTGTGGCCTCAAAAAGCAAGTAGCACCCTAACGAGCTTAAAATGCCGTTTCATGGGATGAGAAATGGTGATCTTTATTGTAGTTGAATTATTACAGCAGTCACAGCGGTCCCAGTCTTTTCAACGACTGCAAAGAGTTGGGAACGATAAGCAATGAAACGACGAATGGTTGACAGGAACAAAGGACATGTTGGAAACACATTCCCCCTCTTTTAACATATAGCCTACCTGTGGGGAAAACTGCGGGGATAGTTTTCTGATGCCAAGGCTTACGAACCTGAGATGGAAGAACTGGCCGCACGTCTGTCTCAGTAAGGAGGGGACTGTGTAAACCAGACGGGGTGGAGCATCGTCTACCCCTCTCAATGCAAACGCCCTTGTGTCCCGTTTGCCTAGAGGTGGGTGAATACTGTATTGAAAGTAAAGCGGACATAGAGAGGGGGTTGGTCTATGGGAGGGACTAGCGCAAAGGGGAATTACAAGGAGGAGGGGGCGAGGAGGCGGCACTGGTGCTGTTTCTCCAGTCTTTTCCCCCTGTCTTTGTCTCACACTCTTTTGTTAGCCATGCCTAGCCTGTTGGTACTAGCAGGGATCATGGAGAAAAATGGGAGCTACGGCGGAGATCTTGCCGGCTCCGGCTTCGGAAGCGACGGTGTACTTGTGCCGCCCGACGAAGAAGAAGACGACTCTCGTGCCCTCAGGGTCGCGTTGGGCCAGTTGTCGCTACTGGGGCTCGGGGAAGGCGATGAGGGCGGCGGGGCTCCAACAACAGGAGTGCAGGATCGGAGTAACAATAACAATACCCATCAGAGCCACACCAACACTATTGGAGGTGCTGGAGACACGGGGATTTTACAAGGTAAAAGCAAGTTATGTGCCCTGTATGAGAGCTCCTCAAGTGAGACGAAAGGACGAGGCTGCAACATAACAGAATGCGTCCCCGTGCCCAGCTCGGAACATGTGGCCGAAATAGTAGGAAGACAAGGTAAAGGCTATCCCCAATGTTTTCCACTAAAGTTGTTCAGTTAGCATATCAGAATAAGAGAATAGGAAGGCGGCCTTCGTTTTTTTCATGGTGTCTTGATATTGGTCTATAACTGTTAATGACAAAGAAAAGGGAGTGGTGTGATATTCTTATTCCATCAAGACATTAATGTTATGCTTTCGCAGTTCGAACTCTCTTAAGCAACTTCAACTACTATAGCAGAAATAGTAATATAATAGACAAAATATTGTCGCCATTGACAGTTAACTGAATAGAAAACAAGGGAGAACAAAGCAGGACTAGAACCGTTACCTCATGGGCGCATTATTCTACGTCCACGCCATCAATGTCATCTCACAGTCGCACACTCGGGCAGATAGACCTTGCTTCCTTTGTCGTCTGAAACGCGCGAGACTGTTCAAAAAATGCAACGTGCTTAGATGTGGTATTCTGTTCTAAATCGTTTTTAACTGAAGCATACCTAATTATTTTAAAATTTTAGCCAAAGGAAAGCTAATCATTCTTGTTTAAGTAGTTGTTCACATGTATTTTGTAATATGGACTATGCTGTTTGTTTTTGATTGCGTACATGACACACATTTGACAATATAGAGCATGTGCTACTGAGAATTAATAGTACATTTTCTTGCCTTAGTTGTTTGCGTCCTTGTTTTCAAGCGGTTAGGGATCTTGGAGTACTGGAAAGTAAATGTAAACAGCTGTCAAACAAAGGTGTGAATGTTGGTGGAGTGAAGGGAGTGGGATAGCTTTTTAGATAGTGTTACTGGTTGGTACACAGGATGACCAAAGGAATTGCAGTGTGACCTAGCTGGAGGTTGTCATATGTAGCGTTCATGTTTCTAGGGGTTGGTTTGATTTTTTTCTCTCCCATTTGTGGCGTAGGCCTATGTGTGCTTTATATTTGGACTGCACCTACTGTGTACCGTCTCTTATGTTTTGAAGGGAGAGACAAAGGGGGATAGATAAAATGGCAGGGGTCATGCCCAGGAACCCAGCAGAACAGCTCCTTTAGAGCCCCCCATCACTCTCAATATATCGTTTTTCAATTAAAGGGGCTGGAGGAGATAGAAGTTGAGGTAGAGAAAGAAGATACACTGAATCAGTCGTTAGAATACATATTAAATCCTGATAGTGGGGGCTACACAAAGTAACAGTATCCCACAGCTAAGTCTGAGCCGTGTAGGAAAAGGTGGGTTATTTATTGGTGGGGTTTTTTCCCCACTTGTGATGATGTAGACTCCGCTGGTTCCGGCAAGTGCCCCACATCTCCCTGTGCAGCTTTCTATTTGTTACTATGAAGTGTAAGCTTTGAATTTTAATGGGGTGACTGAACACAGCCAGAGGGTGGATCCAGTGAGCAGTAAGAGAGTCCTTTTGCCTTCACCAAGAACTGCTGATTTGGAGGGATTTGAGATGAGATACTTTTGATCCAAAACCCCTCGTTAGTTACCATTCACACCCCAACAACTGGAGAATCTGGCAGGGGGAATGCTCCTTTGTGGAAATGTGAATTTGATAGTTTTCTGCTCTGTCAAAGTCATGGGCTCTAAGTTTAGAGGATGCTTTTGTGACTTCTTCTAGAGCTCCATTACCAATATACATTAGGTGACTTTTTGTACAGCACAATCACCAATAACAATACAATAGAGGACAGGACGCAACCTATTGCATGTGGATTGATTGAAAACTAAATTTGTAATTTTGTCTTAGTAGTAAGGTGAGGTTTGCAGATCTCAGTGAATCAAATGTATGCCCTTTTAGTGTTTGCCCTTTATTTGAATATTCATTGTTGTTTGAAGTTTAGTATTTTTACAGATCACTTAATGAATGAGGTGTGCAATTTTATATTATGTCTTTACAAAATCATATACTATTAGAATTTCACATTGGCATCTTACATAATGTCATTATCAGCCATGTTATTACACCAAGCCCGTTGAGCATCACAAAGACATGTCACCTTTACCGTGCTATAGATACCTTGGAAGTTACTTTGCCCAACTGGAGTTATTTAGTAGAATAATGGTAATACTTTCTCATCATGTGTTTTGAGGGCTGCCAATCACATAGCACTGAAGGATATCCTATTATCTTGTAGCCCTAAGAATCAGAGCAATACACATGCAGCTCTACAACAACCCAGAGGGAATGCACATGGGTTCTGAAAGACGGCCAAGCACAAAAGATATTACAGGCTGCGTAATTGGGGTTATTGTTACACATACATGACTACTGTTTTCATAATGTTTTACACACATCACAAGACTACTTAACAACTCCTACTTTTTCCTTGTTTTGACTTTCTAATGTTAATGGTGCAGTATGGGAATTTACAATGAAAAAACAATTACATAGCACTCATGAATCACTCAATGTAGCTATAAAATACTGATCCAGAACATGGTTTAATGCGAAGACGTAATTATCTAGTAGAATGGTTGTAAGTTGTTGGTAAAGTACTGAACAACTGTAAATATATATTAAACCTTAACATAATACTGAACAACTGTAAATATATATTAAACCTTAACATAATATTTCAAGTTTTTTAAGTGTTTTCGTTTTTAAAATGTTATAGTATAGCTCGTTGTATATTCAAATTCTTATCTTGGATAAGATGTGCCATGAAAGCTTTCAAACAAGCAGTATACCTGAAATCAAAACAAATACAACCAATACAATGTGGGCAACACAGGAACATTTTTATTTTACTGTCCTTGTTTGATCCCTCACAATTATAATTTTTTGTATCAATATGTGAACCTAATCTTTATTTAAACATATGCTGCTATCCTTGCAGGTTGCAAAATCAAAGCCCTGCGTGCCAAGACCAACACCTACATCAAAACCCCGGTTCGAGGTGAAGAGCCAGTGTTTCTGATCACAGGTCGGAAGGAAGATGTGGCACTTGCCCGCCGCGAAATTATCTCTGCAGCAGAGCATTTCTCCATGCTACGGGCATCACGCAACAAGCTAGGGGTATCCTTTAGTGGCTCCCCACCCACACCTTTGCCGGGCCAGACCACTATTCAAGTGAGGGTGCCATACCGTGTTGTAGGGTTGGTGGTGGGCCCTAAGGGATCCACCATCAAACGCATCCAGCAGCAGACCTGCACCTACATTGTCACTCCAAGCCGAGACCGTGATCCAGTGTTTGAGATCACTGGATCACCTGGCAATGCTGAGCGAGCTCGGGAGGAGATTGAAGCTCATATAGCATTCAGAACGGGAGGCTTACACGACCATAACAATGAGAATGACTGCCTTGGGCCAGACTGCAGCAATGGGTCAACAAGTACCGGTGGTCTGGAGAGTCGCTTGCAGCAGGTGTGGGGACTTCAAGGCGGGCAACGTAAACCACTCACTAGCAGCTACAGACAGAACTTCTCAGACACCATGATTGGAGGGGGAGGAGGAGAACAAGGAGTAATCTACAGCAAAGGAAACTTCTCATGTCCTGGAGAGAAGCCTTGCTCTTTCTTTGGATCAGAGGGTTCCCAAAGCTGGGGAGACCCTGACTTCCCCAAACAGGTAGCCTTCTATGCGCAGCAGCGCTCCAAGAGCTTTGGAGGTTTACCATTGCCCCTGACAAGACTTTCCCCAAGCCTTCTAGAACCCTGTGGTGGAAGCACAGGCAACTCCTCAATCACCAGCATTGTGGCTGTGGCTGGATCACCCCATGCCCAGGCCCGCCGTGCCCACAGTGAGCCCACCTCAGCTGGTGATGGCTTTCCTGGGCGCCTGCCTGTGCCAGACTCCCCATCGGCCACCATGCGAGAATGCATGACCTGCTTTGAGAGTAAAGTGACGGCTGCTCTGGTGCCCTGTGGCCATAACCTCTTCTGCATGGAATGTGCCATCCGCATCTGTGAGCTCAACCACCCAGAGTGCCCTGTGTGCCACTCCCTGGTTACACAGGCCATTAGAATATTCTCCTAAAAATGCATCCGTTTTGATTAGTTTCATCAGTATTTGTTTTATAGTTATTTACATTTATTGTTATGATTATTATATGTACTTTCTTTTCTTTCTAAGAAAATCTAAAAACAAACAAGCAGATATTTTAGAAGGCCCTGCTTGATTTACTAAAAGTATAAATATTTTTTATTTTGTTTTTATAAATATGCATATATATTTTATAAAAGTTTTGTTTATAAGAGAAGTACAGTATGTTGCTTTTTTTAATGCTGCGGTATTCATTAACACATCTCAACAATCAGCAGATGTAGATAGTAATGTGAACATATTATTCCATTTTTTATTTTATCATGAAGTTTTTTCTTTCTTTTTCAAAGTGTGATCATTGAGGTTGACTTTAGCATCGTAGTATCTAATTTGCACCTGAATAATCTCTTAAATCAATGTCATTTGAAGGAACATAGTGGAATTGTCTTTGCACCTTAAAATTGCAATAGCATCAGATATTTTAATCATACATTTTAAAATGAAGGAAAGGTAAATTTGCCCTTTTCTTCTATACTATTTTATTTACTTTTGACCCATTTGGTCAAAACCGTGACCCGTGTCTTATATTTGTTCAGTCATTAAGACTTTATGTTCTACTCTAACACACCCAATCATTTTTCTTTGTTTTTACATTTTACATGTATCCCCACTAGATGAATTGATGCTGAACAAAGTATAAGGCAATTTCTTTTTTTATATTAGTATATCATTGGCACTGCAGTTGGTTTAATGTTTCACCAATCCTTGTTCTTTCTGGCACTTAAAAAGCATTCTCATTGGTGCCAAGCACTGACTGAATTTGTGAGGCCAAAAGTATTGGAGTTCATTCAGTTAGCTACCTAAAATACTTCTTTCATAGCCATCTTTTCTTTGTGCTTTAGCACTAAACAATATCGAAAACTAAAGCTCAAATGAACAGAAGCTCAATTTTGATGCAGTGGAAATAAGAGAGAGAGCAATTATGTGTGGACAGAATTTGTGTAGAGCATTAAACTATTTTCCAAACCTGTAATTGCATCAATTTAAGTTGTTGAGAGCCGGATCAGCAATATCCCCCAGTGCTTATCAGGCAGCTTTGAATTTTAGGTTTTCGGGGGATGCTGTTTCCCCTGTAATTACCGTAGCAGTACAGGGGCAGGTTTTTGACCCGAAGTCAAGTCGAAGGTCTATTTTGCCAACTTTTTCTCTCTTTTCTTCAAAAACCAATTTTTTTTCCTATGCTTGCGTACCATTTGATAATAATGCAGTTGCCTCGCTGAGTGGGCTGTATTGTCTCCATCGAGCAGTGGTGCTGGCCCCAAAGTATTTGGACATTGCCTAGAAAAACTTATGGATAATTAGGCAAATGCACAGGTCCAGGTGCCGACCACGTGGGGAATCTAGTTCTGTTTAAACTGAAATTGAGTGCAGCACTGGGCCTTGCTGACTGAACTGACTGCCCTACCCCGCTGTGATGGACTGGGCGACTTTGAGTGCAGCTGGGCGAACAGAACCTCGTCGTCGTGTGTGTGTGTGTGTGTGTGTGTGTGTTCCTTCCTTTCCTACTCAGAGCTATCCTACAAGGGAGAAGGGCCTCTTTTGTTCTTCTAGAACAGCATCTAAAAGGAAAAATCAGAGCTGCTTTGCCTTCACTTTAAAATAAGTTGAGTTAAGGGCAAAATTGATCATCTATATTAGTAGTTGAGTAAGTGGAGCTATTACCTCCTGGAAATTCATGTCACCCACCAAGTACAGTCTTTCAAGGCTATCGAAAATGTGTACTCGTAATTTGGCATAGCATCAACCGAGATATTTCACTATAACGATGGGTGCAAAACCAACTGCAGCCTACCTCCTTTAAATTGAGTCCCAATTTGGTGGTAGGGAGCCAGAGCAAGTAGAAGTCCCCCCCAACTTTCCCTCTGTCACTTTTTTTAATACTACTATATGGGGCATCCTGCAGCTCCCCCCTCCCTTTGGACGCAGTTCCTTAGCTAAAGCTGGCAAACTCTGGCCTTTTAGAATTAAATCAGAGAATTGTAATTGACGGGATGGCAGAGGAAACACTCAAACTTAGCTAGCATTCATGCTGAATCAAATGACACACACTTCGGACACGCTGACCCAGCATTGGGATTTTGGAAAGGGTCAGGCCTGTGGTTGATGAATAAAGCTGTGAAAGGAGAGGAGGACGTTTTGCTTTAGGGTAGACAGTCCTGAAACTGCATTCAATGTATTCTGTGGGGAAATAAGTTAGAAACAAATGAGTAATTGTTACAAAATATACTATACTGTTGTTTCATACAGCTCTATTTGCAAAAACATGTTTAGAAATTGAACATTTTAATATTTTACATTTGTGTGAACCTGGAAATTGCACAGTGGCTTAGCTCATGCTTTCAAAAATGTCAAGGCAATATGAGACAGTTTATTAGATACAGCATCTTTAGTGTTGCTTTTCCAATTGTATAAAGAATTAAAGTTTGATAATAAAAGGAACATTGCCTTCATTATGGCATGAAGGGTACCGACTTAGGTCTTTGATAGTATAGCCCATAAAAAGTACCTTTTTAGCACCAATTACATTTTACTTCAAAAAGAAAGTGAATCAACCTGGGTGGGTGGGAATAAAGGATTCAGGAAATCTGTCAAGTAACCACTTTACTTACTATAAAAAGTAAAGCACCTTATATATGAAAAAGAAAAAGTGAATACCAAACCGACCACTGATGGTGAATTTTCTTAGTGTATTTTTGAAAGACACGCACATAAGGCTTCCTTGTGTTGTTAATGTATTACTGTCATTTCTTGTACTAGGAGTGTTAATGTTGGAGACCTCATCCACTCGGCTTCGATGACCTGGTTGATTTTGCACTGGTTTACTAAAGAGAACGCTTATGAGACAGCCTCCTGTTAAGACATTTTAAAGGCTGATTGACTGATTGACTGATTGTAAATTAGTCTGATCATCAATGGTTAACTTTCAGACAAAAACCTGTTTTTGTATTATCATAGTAAAATAGTTTCCCTCAATTTGATAAAGTATGGCATGGAAAAAACTTGTTTTAAGGAGAAAACATTTTATATACCATGTTCCATTGTATGTCCCCATACCACTTGATTTAAGATGTATATTAAATAGATCGGTACAATAAAGATTGTATACTGGTTACTGTTAGTATTTAATTCTGTTCAATACATAAATGGGATATTAATCACAAATTACGATAACAGATTTAATTATTAATTCACGAATATTATATCAATCCAAACTCTGAAATATACTTACCCCAGAACTTGATAAGAAACAAGTTGTACATATTTCAGCGTAGAAAAGCAATAGTGGGTAGTACTGGAACATGAAACCGGAGACTGGTTAGAATGTTCCTAAAGATACAGGATGTCAACTGGAACGCAACAAGTAAATTTATTTAAAAAGAGCTCATGCTTTTAATGCAAACTGGATTCAAATTTAGGATGAGAATTAGTTAACAGGTAGCTAATTAGCACAAGCCTGCTTTGTAAAGTTTCTAACTTGTAGTAATTTATGATCAGGAATAAGCCGTCTTTTGATTCAACAAATATCAGATTACAAAACAGGAAGCACTACATTTAGAGATGATCTCTTCCTAGTAGAAATAAAATTTTGAAAAAAAGCCCCTATAACTTCAAGAAGCCTGTAAAAGCACTGTAAGCACTGTAAAAGTTAGCACTTGAGAGTGAACGTTCTATTATATGGAACACATGACTGGGTGCTGTTTTTGTCACGTTTTGGTTGGACATATAGATTTTATTTGAAAGCTTAGGTCACACAAACAACAGTTTGGTAAAAGAAAAAGATTGGATATATACAGTTTTCTTCTGCCTTTGTTAAGGAACATTTTAATATTTGGATCAATGCATAATGCGTTTTCATGGTTGACTCTTAAAGATAAGGTCAAAGGTCGCCAAACAGCAAATTTATGGAACGTTCCAAGGACAATATGATTACGGGTCATTTGCTTTAAAATCCACAATTTCCTCATCATTGGACGGGTTAAACTAATTTCAAATAGTACAAATCTATGAAGACGACAAAATTAACCAACTAGGCTCTCATTAATAATTATATTTATATTACATTTTCAGTTCAAATTTTACTATTACAACCCCTAGTCAATCCCTCAAAAGAAAAGCACCATGTGTTCAGTGTAGTATTATCAGTAGACAACACACCTTTGTCTAAAGAGTCCAATCTTGGAACATCACATTAATCTCATTGTAGTTATTGTGGTCGAGCTGATTGAAGTAAATCATAATCAAATTTCACAGGCAGTTTAAACTAGTGTGTCTATTGATTATATTCTCTATTAAGAAGTATGTTTATTAATTATAAATTGGAAAGTTACGATCCAGATATTAAAAGTTAATAACACTAGGTGTAGAAGTACTTTATTGTAACTAATTAATATGGTTAGATTCACAAATCCATTCTCGATTCCAAGTATGAAATACTAGGTGGGATGACAAATACATAACATATTTACTTAATTCCTATTAGACTTCTTTACAATATTATACATTGATATTAGTAAAGTAACCATAGATATACCTTATGTTTTTTTCTTAAACTCTCTTTATGCATTTATGTACAATTATTGTGGGTTCTTTTTTGAAGAGTGGTTGCACTAATGGTGAGCAAGTAATGAACTTGAATGTAAAAGAAGACCATTCCCTTATCTTCAGCCTATTGTTACCATCATCTTAAATTATGCTTTGCGGCTTTTTTTTGTACAATTCAAGGAAGATTTTGCTGCAGACTATATTTCACTTCTTCCACATTCATTTATAAAAACTATCTTAAATATTGCTGTTGCCGTTTCCTGAAAATTTATGTTTGCTACCGTGGGCGGTTATTCAATAGAAATCAAAAAATGTTTCTGGGTGATATTTATAAAATTCACAAAATAAGTTACATATTTATGAGTAACCTCACTACATTAACTTTTTTTAAATTCAACATTCATGAAATTAATATATTTCTAAACACTTGTTTTGGCTTTTACAAAGTTAAATAATATAAGGGAATAATACGTTTTATTTATAAATGACATTACAACTCACCCTTTCCATATACTAATTTGTAAATGAAGAATATATGACAGAGGTTCCCCATTGCTCCAGATATGTACAATTAACATGAGTGCATCAATAATAACACTTTGAGAAAAAATATATTTTTAAAAATGTAGAAGTTTTAGTTCTGATCTAATAGTTTCCTCTTAATATAATTTTTCTGCAAAAGCACTCATTCTTGCAGCTTACCAAACTATTTCCCCTTCCCATGTAACATGACTTCACACATTTTCTGTAGTCTTAACTTAGTTTTACTTATCAAAGATAACACACATGCTCTTATTGCTATGCTAACAATGAAGGAAAGTGGTATGTTTCTTAACATAGGGCAGACATAACATTTGCTCAAAGACATTGATAACTACTACATCAGAATGATGGTGATAAAGTCAATTATTTGAGGAAGTGAAGAGTGAGTTAATAATGTCATGACAGGGCTGGCAAAATGAACCAATGAAGTTCAGAGCAAAATGTATCATGTAGTTGATTTATGTAAATGTCAACACACAATCATGGCCTTACTAGTTTGCATGTTTCTTGTATGGTCACTTAGGTTGGAAAATTTACAAATCCTATATGTATAATGTTAACACAAGTTCTTGGGCTGTTTTTCTGCTTTAGAGTTTCATAGTTGGAGCCACTTTGGTAACAGAAAAGAAAGGAGTTTGAGGTGTAGCAAGGCATTTCAGTCTCCATTAAATCATTCTGTTTACATACTCATCTCAGTGACCTAAGATAACCTGGCTGTCATCTCAAACAGAATGACTTGGATTTTTTTTTTTGAACTAATGTGTTCAGTAGACATGAATGTTGCAATCCACTACATTGGCACACTTTATGCCATCCCCACCATCATGGGGACTGAAACATCCCTTGCACTCAAACTCTTGCCTCTTCCAAATAGGCCAATATAGTTTAAAAGTTTATTGTTGGTAGTGTTTCAGAATCTTCCAGTACAATAGAAGTGCTTCATACCAGTCTTATAGTGGTCTTAGTGCATTAGTTTTGGAACAGCGTCACATAGCATTAGTTTCTGGGTTCTTTGTGATCAGTGAGATTTGACTGTGGGGCTGTTGTGGAAAGCCAACACTTTGATAGATAGGGGGACAAAAAGTCTCCTTTAAACTACCCTTACCGTTTGTCATACCCACATGAGGCGTGTGATATTGCAGATTTTGTTCTTAACACGTTTTTAGTGAATACAATTTTTATCTACACTATTACTGTATCTGCGCCATATTAGTTTGGGTTCTTTGTTTTGTTTTTAAAATTTTTTAAATGTACTGTAAATGTTTCTAATAAAACAAAAATGAAGTAATTTTTAGTGGACAGTTTGGTGTTTCAATCTAGTCATGCAATAACTTGCACGACCTATCAGAAGTAAAAGAAACCATTTTCCTATTCACAAATGTGTTTATTTATATATATTCAATCCAAATATACAGATAATACAGTAACGTTTGTATAACCTAACCTCTACCCCCTAGCTTAACATCAGTAAAGTAAATCTAGAGTAGTTGCCTTTAGACTAATGCCTGGTTGTCCTTTTCTCCATTAAGTAGTTCTGTGTTTCTCACTTACCCACATCCAACCAACAACGTCGGACAAACTACATTTCCCAAAAGAAACAAATACATAAGAGCTGGATACTCCTTAACGAGATCCAAAGAAGGCATGATTATGTTTCAGATACATAGTGGACAGTAAGATGGGTGGGTGCGTGGGCTCAGGGGAGGAAATAATTTACAGTAAAAATAAGCCATCCTGGATACAGCGACCAGGGAGCAGGCAGACCTGAGTGCCTTCTCCATCTATGTCCTTGTAACTGGAGCTGACCCTCCATCCCATCCCGCATGCAGGCAGCATGGTAGGATCCATTCAGGGATATACCACTACCTACACTTACCATTACCCTTCTGTCTTCTCAGCAAAGTGAGAAGGTTCCAAATGGCTATCCATAATAGCATTGAACTTATCCCTAACTAATATCAGAAACATTTTTTAAATCTAGGTCAGTACTTTGCAAAATCACACAAATGCTTATTCTAGAGGACAATGTTGCCAAAAACAAAGCACAAATATATCAGAATGTAAATTATGTGGGGATGTTGGACAAACGACGTTATAGGTTAGACAAGAGAAGACTCCTCTTTTGCATAAATTGGCCCTTGCACATTCTCCCAGGTACATTTTGGATTAGATGGCTTAATTCCACATTTCATCCATTTGCCTATGTGGTTCCATATCAAAAAAGGACTTGAATTATCAGTCAAAGCAAGAACCAAAGCAAGAAAGACAACCACCAAGAGTGAAAGTAAGCAGAGCATTATCAAAAAGTGAGGCTAATGCTAAAACCCATCCTGTAAACAAAATCTCAATATGGGGTTAAACAAATATTAGCAAGGTCACATGAAGTGAAATCCATCTGAGGAGGAAAGGACTAACTGGAGAAAGAGGGGGCAGTTTATTGAAGTCCGTAGTATCACTGCCAAATCGCAGGGCCCTTCGACCTCTTTTGAGGGACCTGAAGCTTATTAAATTGAGCTTGCAAATAGAGAACAGTTCACAAAGGGTGAGACGATTTGAGGAGCTCTCATTCCAGCTAAATTAATTCAGTGCATGCTTCCTAATTCAATCAGATCAAGCCCTTGCAGAACTGGAGGCCAAAAATGTATTTGGTATAGACCAACAATTCCATACAAACAGTACAATGAAAACAAAGTTGAATGTTTTGTGCTTCAGTCTGACTCGCCCTTTAATAGTCACACAGTAGTTCAAAGAAATTTGGGGATGAAAATCAATTTTAGTTTGTTTTTAAGATCTATGGCCCTGTGCTGTTATTTTCTATATCAGTGTCTTGCTTCCATATCCCTATCTCTCCCCCATCTGCTCGTCTGTCCCTGTCTCTACCTGGCCTGGTGGTGAAGGCGTCAGTTGTTCTGGCAGCAAGCACCTTGCTTGGTGGCGTTCTGCGTGGGCTGCACAGTGATGGGCACCACATTAGAGTTGGGCGAGAAGTCTGCATCGCTGCGGCCTGACATCTGTCGCTGTGACACGATGTTGTAGATGGCTGTGGAAAAGGGGGAGAGAGAAGTAAAGACCAAGACCAAAGGAGAGTTGTAAATAGAGAGAACATGTTTGTCAAACGTATAATTTCAGTGTACTGATACTAGAATATTCAATCAAAACCTGAGTCTATTTGTCATAAAAAGTGATTTTTTTTGCGTACATGGGTTGGCATTGCCCATAGGAACACCACCAATTGCCTCAAGTCCTGGAGGGAAAATCTTTAAGTGCTGGATTTCCCTTACCGAAGTGAACTGATTAAAGGGAGTTCCCTTCTCCTCATCTTTGCGCCCTTGCTCCAGAGCTGCCCAGAGCCCAAAGGGGACAACAGTTCATTAACCATCTCACAAGTTTGCACATCCTTCCGAAGTTCACATAAAGTTAAGCATAGTGTGCTGAACCCCTGGAGGAATTAATTACTGCCACAAGTTATGTATGGAACGGATTATACACGAAGTAGTGGATTGTAAAAGCTTTTAAATTTTTTGTTTATTTTAAATGTTTTCTTTTTCTTTTGTTGTTTCATTTAATCAAATGTTTCATTACCTGCCTTCTAAACAGGGCACTGCTGCCAAATAAACTTTGTTTCAGTCAGTCAACCCTGTATAAATAATAACAAATAACTAAATAGCAGTAACATGTGTGGTGACAAAGTCTGGTGCAAAATGGCTGCCGTGGCATTGCCTAAGTGGGTACTACACATTGGTGACCAAACTGAGTCCCTCCCTACAGTGTAAAGCACTTTGGGTGTCTAGAAAAAGCACTATATCAAATGCAATAAATTATTATAATATTATCATCATCAATAATAATTACATTTCCTGAAGAAAATGTGTGTGCCCACTGACGTATGTGCCCGTAAGATTGACTGATAAACTAGGGTTAAAACTGTATGTAAACTATTGAGAAAAGCACATTTACATGTGTGTTCTATTTAAGGTTTATGTATGTAATTGGTAACCGTATGCAATTAAAACTGGAAGCCAATTAGGTCCCACATACCACAATGCGTTTTCTAGCTCAATAGATATAGGCTAAATGCTATCAAAAAAAATGTCCCCCCAGTATGCTATACTGAGTATTACGATACCTTAATCTTAAGGCCCTTTCCAATAGCGGGAACTTTCCCCAAGAACTAGGGACTTTACCTAGTGCTCTCTGTGTTCCGACCGCAG
>JAVQIZ010231454.1:5000-26324 GCA_036023535.2 Galaxias brevipinnis | reverse complement strand
TTTATATTTTAAAATATATAAAACTCCATAATATTTGTTAAAATCTCACTAAATTTAAAATCTTTGGATTTTTTTCCTGTTCGCCCCCCCCCCCCCCCCCCCCCCACTCCTAAGACGTGACGCATTCGCAACAATTTTCTCCCAGTCCCAATTCTCCATGTTGAGAGGCTACATTTATCTACTGGAGGATTTTCACATCACAGTTCAGCCCTCGCGCGTGTGAATCCTCTCTGCGCCACGTCGCCATCTCCCCCTGCGCGTCCGCGGGGTCTCCCGGCCCACGGCGGCAGGGGCTGGCGGGCGGAGGATCCTTGGGCGTGATGGAAACAGCGTGACGGAGAGGCGCCCCGCGGGGAAGACTGATGAGAGCATCCCATTTGCAACTCCACAGCCAACTAAGTTGCTCCGAGACGACGCGAGGAGGGCGTCCGCAGTGCGAGCGTCAGTGTGTGTGTATGTGTGTGTGTGTGTGTTGATTGGGCATGTGTATGTCTTAACTAGAACGCAGAGGAAGGTGAGAGATTCTTACGGTATGGTTTGGAAGAGAGGACGTTGGTTACGGCAGACTGGGGCGCCCACACACACACACACACACTCACTCACACCTTTGGCCTTTCAAAAGGGAACGCCGTGCCCTCTTGACGCCCCGTCAGAAGAGTTGAAAACTGTTCAGAGAAAGAGTTGTGAAGTCAGAGGCTAGCTGTGCCTGCTTAATGAGGTCCAGCACTTCTAGGCTACTTTCTGGGGCATTGGGGAGGCCAAGGCACTCGACCTCGTTCCACATTAATTAACGCACAGCTATCTCACCACCGACTCAAATGACCAGGCTCCAACAGAAGAAGAAGAAAGAAAAAGGGGGGAAAAAATACGCTAACAGGGTGCAATCAACGCATTACATATTTAAAAAAAATAAATAAAAAAAGAACAATCCGCGCCGCGATTAGCGCCCGCGCACCAATTAAGACACTAAGCGACTCTGGAGTGCATTGAGATGGGCCCGCTGTGTAATGCCAACCGAACTCACTCTTCGACATACCTTCAATATTGCTCCCTTTCCAACCTCCTATTAAAACCTGAGTGGGCCTTCTTCAATTAGACCAATTTGCATTTTGCTAATGTCATAATTGTGGCACCGGTCGCTAATAGGGAGTGGAGAGAAGTGAGTGTGGGTCCCGGCACAATCTTAGGCTGGTGGGAGGGATCCATCACGGATCCCCCCCCCCTCTCCCTCTGGTGACAGCAAAAGACAGTATTAGCTGCGCCCCGCCCCTGCCCGAGTTATTAAACGTGACCTGGTTTTGAAGGATTACTCAATAACTAAAAATAAGTAAGCCATTAAGAGTAATTTATTAATGTGGAGCAACATTTTGGTAAGGGGGGCCTATCCGTTATAAGTTAAGGCTGACAGTTAGTCTGGGGAATTAGCGGATATCACATACATATGGGGAGAGAGAAAAGAGAGAGAGAGCTGATAAAAAAAATAATAATAGTGATCAGATTGTTTCCCGATGTTGTTAACATAGGGTGGAATTCCACAGTGGCCACACGATAACACAATCCAGACACATTGTAATACATCTTAAAGGGCATTTGTAACACGTGAGAATATGGGCTCTAGCTGGCGGTAAGTTAACTATCTATAGAAAAAAACACTGTAGATACGTTACTGTCCCATTCACTCTTTCCTCAGGAAAAAATAAGTCTGAACAGTAGTTTGTTCCTGGGATTCAGTAGTATTGCTATCCCGTATGGTACCATTATGCTGTGTATCCAGTACTTACTTGTCCCAGCCCAGGGCCTCCATCTCAGAGATGAGCTGGGAGTAGTACTGTGGAGGGGGGATGGAGCGACACTCCGGATGGCTCTTTAACGCCACTTCCTGAAAGGACAGCACGGTACATTTTATTTAGATGGATCCCCCTGTTTCATGGACTAGGGTTTTCTTCATACGTCTATTAAAAGTCTCTCGCCCTGTTCTCTGCTTGAAATGGAAAGTCTGAGTGTTTACAATAAATGATCACCGTTAGCAGAGAATGTTTTGCAACATTGTTTATTTTGTATGTTACATAGCCTAACCCAGTGTCAATAAGAATTTTAGAATGCAAATTACAATTTTTAGACACATTATCATTATGGCTAATACACCATACTCTGCTGCAAAACATATGGGGTGGATTTAGCCTTCATTTACTTGAGCAGAAATATGACAAAACCGATTGGACATGTCTAAAAAAATTATTTTGCCATTTTATCATCTTCCACTGAAAGGTTTATTCTGTGTCACACAATAAATATAGATCATCTCACCAGTACAGTCTTCAGCTCTAGAATGAAGCTGACCAAATCGGCCGAGTGCTGCAGCCTCTGTGGGTGAGCACAAAAGAACAGAAGATTCGCCAGCATAAGAAGCCTGATAACTAACTAACGGTCTCGTTCTCTCTCAATCGGACTTGAGGCAGCCACTCAAAATCAAACTCAATGTTCGGGATTAATGGCTGCTGCCACTCCCTTTAATAATTAATTATAGCTTAAAGGCTGAGAAAATAATGAACTTTTCAGCCCGAGGTGAAATATCAATCTCTCCTCAATAACCCAGAGTGGGCCACATAACAAATAGGGACATTTTCAAGGCAATGTTAATTAAGCAGTGAAATATATATATTGAATAAATATGTATGTTTTTTTTTTTCTTTTCTAGTCTGTCATAGAGTAGCCTAAGAACTCTCCAAAGATGATTTTGCACATGGGGAGATCACAGGTGTCAGACACATAACGTGGCATATGCATGCACGCTCACACTCTCCCTTTGCCTGACCTACTTTCACTCAGATCTTGATTGGGGACCTCTTACCTGTTTTACAATGTGCAGATATCCACGCAACAGCTGTTTCAGCTGCCAGCAACAATGCACCCTGCGAAATGATCCCGCAACAGAAATCAGACTTTATCAAAATAGTACTTTTTTTATAAATCAGTCAGTCGTCCACCGTTCAGTCATTAAGTCAATAAAGACATCCAACCCATCAATCAATCAAATTACTTTCAAAACGTTAAGTAGGATTATATTTTTTTAAAGCTATCTATACCTGGCCTGTTTTAGTTGTCGATCCGGTGACAGTAGAATTCTCAACCTGTAGTCTTTCTCCTAAGATTAAAAAAGTACATGATAAAGCCAACGCCAGTCGCCACATTATTCGTTTGTCAGTGATAGTCTTAGCTACAAAGACTCAAGGCTCAGACTCCAGAAATGGGAGAATTTATGTCATACCTGAACGGTAATGAATCCGTCATAGACAGTCTTTTCCTTATTAAGCGGTAGCAACAGAGGACACTCTTTTATAAGTGAACACTCCGTCATTTTTATTGTTCACAAATTCTCTTAAAATATGTATCTAGCTAACGTCTTCAGAATAAGAAAGAGATTGCTATAGAGCTAGGCTAACGTTAAATTTATAATGTTAGCTGGCCTATATAGCTCTGACATGACTTACATAACTTTTAGGTTGCATTTAAAGCAAAAACTAGGCATAAAATAATAAATCGTTCACTTTGGTAAGCTCACTGCAAGGAAAGAAAGTTTGGAATTGTTTTTCCTGTTTAGTGTCACGTGTCATCAACTCCCGCTAAGAAAAACAAAACAATCCACGTCATACGTGTCGATGAAGTTTGAATAGCAAAACTTTATTATTCTAACATTACTATTTGCTTGACAGAAGTAGGCAGACTTTTGAGAGGAGTTTAATTTAAAGGTGACAAAAAAAAGTTATGTTAAATGCCATTATAAAAATATGATAACATTTTGGAAAGATGTATTTTTGTTACTTTGTTACACTTTGTATTATTTTGTGTAGCAGATCATGACGGTGGATTTTTAATCTGAGTTTGCCTCATTTAAATTCTCTAAATCATCATCTTAGCTTATAATATGATTCTATGAAAATAAAAATGTAGAAGTAATGACATGATATTTTTTTGGCACTTATTGTACAATAAGATTTTTGGATTGCGTGTTCACGTTCTTCTATAGAGAAACCGCGCTAGTGCAATCCTATATTTTGTGTTTGAGTGGTTGACTAATTTGGTCAAAATTACAATCAAAATTGATATTA
The DNA here is from genome assembly GCA_036023535.2 of Galaxias brevipinnis. Classification (NCBI taxonomy): domain Eukaryota; kingdom Metazoa; phylum Chordata; class Actinopteri; order Galaxiiformes; family Galaxiidae; genus Galaxias; species Galaxias brevipinnis. The sequence goes on along the minus strand of JAVQIZ010231454.1, from coordinate 22,215 downwards.
GTGGACCAACTCGGCTCAAATTTGTTCGGTTTACATGTTGCTATGACATTATTTCTGAGAGAATGGATGCAGAGCAGTATGTTAACTCAATGCCATCAAAAGTGTTGCTCATTACAACCTTTGCAAGTACAAAGCAATCCTGACACGTTTGGTCGGTATGCTAAAGATGTGCCTTACCTTCACACTCAAAACCTGCTCATGAGAAAACTCAGGTGCAACCCAGGTTAGAGAAACTTAACACATGGAAGCTGGTTATGAGTGTTGACTCCAGCAACTCTTTGTCATTGAGGATAGAGACATCCCTCTTTCAAAGGAAGCCAGAAAGACATCATATTTCCCTTTAGCTAAGAATGAACCTGCAGGTTGTTCTTAACCTCCCAATCTGGAGCTCAATCTCCCATCAAGCCTCACAGAGGACCAAGGCCCCTTCTAACCTTGTCCAAAGTATTAAGGTTGTGGATTTGGATGGGAACTCCAGTCTGCACCGCATCATCATGACCTACACAGGACCATGTGTCTCACTGCTTTTCAAAGATAGAGGGTGAGAAGCACTGTACCTCTACGCTCCCTCATCCAACTTAGCTGCCTCTGTGGTTGACTGTCCCCAACCCTAGGACCATCCCGATGTGTGAGTGCCAGTTTCACATTCTGACAGTACGGCAGCTCCACTTACAGGAAGACAGTATGGAGTCTACCATACAGTCTGACCCAGGAGACAGGGACTCAACCTGGCCAAACCCTGGAGGACATTGGGATGGCTTCATGCATTCTCACCCGAGGAGAAAAGCTTACCTGAGCTTACCTGGCCAGCTCCAATAGTCCCAGACCCCAGTAAGCCTGGTCAGAAAGACCAAGGTTTCCACAAGCCTTCTCTGTCTGCTTAGGGACAACAAGGCTTCAAATAACCTGCCTTCATCAGAAGGCAATCCAACATGCCTCATTGGCTTGATTCAGAAGTCCAAGACTGCAGCTAGCCTACTTCCTCCTGAAGGCACAGGCTGAAACTAGCCCTGTCCGGGGTCAAGAGGTCAATGCTTCTACCAGCCTGCCTAGTCTGCTAAAGGTTAACTACCTTACTTCTGGAGACAGAAGTTGCAACTGCTAGCAGCCTGCTTAGCCTGCTCATGGTGACCAAGACCCCAACATGTTTTGTTCAGGAGACTTTGCTGTCATGAGAGGGTAATGTCACAGGAACAGCTGTTTCAAATGACAGAGGCCACCTCTTTGCGTCAGAGCTGGATGAGGAAGTGACAACGGGATGCTTCAGTGGTCTAATCTGAACGTTCAGGCAAAAGGACAAGAAACTTACTCCATCTCCATACGATAACAAGTAGTCAACATATTAAATGTGAAGGATTTGTTTTGATTATGTTTGTCTTTTGGGCTTTCCCCAGTGATGGCAGAAAATGAGGGTCCAACACAGACATGGATAGCGAAAGAATGGGTAGAGTAGAGTCACACTCCGGAAAGCACAGACTCATATATTCTGATATTTCAGTTTTCCTTTTCAGGGCATTAACATACCCCCAAAACTATTTAGCTACTAAATACATTGTACACATACGCTGCGAACATACTCGTGCGATTCATATGTTGTACATGTAAAACAATTGGCCAGCTACTTTATGATACTGCTTGACAAATTCCTTTATTCGCAGACTTATCGACTGCAATCTAACCATGATTTCCATAAGCGTCACTAATATTACCATGCCCCTTTAATAGGTGACTTAGTTTTTTCGGTTTTAGCAAATATTTATTCCATAAGCTGGGAGGGCTGTTTGGGAATGTGTGATTATATATAGCTGGCGCAAGAAATGTGTCAGGCGTCTGTGCGTGCACACAATGTGCCTTGAGAGATTGATGTTTTTGTCATCCACCTGCTTCAAAGCTGTAAAAAGCAGGCAGATGCAAATAGGGAAACCAACCCAAGGCTCCCCAACAAAAGGGAGAGAGGGGGAAGCAAACTGCTGCTGTTAACACATCTGTTTTGGAGGAATATCCGAAGCTCTAGTGTGGTGACGCACCGTGCTCAAATGAACACTGAGTGACTCCCGTCTCTGTCGATGGGGTAAGTGCTCTACGGGCTTTTTGTTGTCTGAGGGGGCAGGCGAGGGGAACAGTTTTGTGGCGAACGGAGCATAGGCTGTTGGCCAGAGAGCGTCGGCAAGCTGGCAGTGCAGAGGGAAGCGGTGTAGTCTTTTTTTTTTCTTTCTTAATTTTATTTTTTACTCTCACACATAACATCTCAAACAGAGACGCTGCAGACAAGCAACGCGGCTTGCCTTAATGACATTCCAAATGCACAAGGCTCGGCGGTTCAGTGCGGGAGGAAAGCAGGAGCAGATGCACAGTCGACGTGCCACCTCTGTGCGCTCTCTTTCTCCATTTCTCTCTCTCTCTCTCTCTCTCTCTCTCTCTCTCTCTCCGTCCGTCCTCCCTTCCGCAGCCTCCAGCGCTGGGCTCCGTCTCTGCGAGGAATGATCTATGGTGCTTTGTTTATCGCTGGCCATGGTCACTTTTCTGGAATGCAATTGGCTGGAACTACACCGTGTGGGTCTTGCACCCTGCGTCTCCCTCTCTCTCTATTTCTCTCTCTCTCCCGCTCTCTCTATTTCTCTCTCTCTCTGTCCCTCTCTCTCTATTTCTCTCTCTTGCGCGCGCTGGCTCTCTTTTTCAGTTTTTTTTTTGCAATCTCTTTTAAGCAAGTCATGAGCAGGGGTGTCTTACCCAACATACCCTTTTGTATTATTTCTGTTATTTCACGGTGTTTTGCATGCGTCTGAATGACAAGGGCAAACATTGTGCCTTAGAACTGAGAAGGATTTAATGACTTAGAGAGATACAAGGAATTCGATTGGCAGTAGAATTTCTGAATTTTTGTACATCATTCTTTTTGTTCTCATTGGGAGGTTGTAATATTTCTGGTGCGGTACTTTGTCTAATATGTTTCATACAACTACCCTAATTCCAGTTGGAAGTTTGGCTATACCCTATGACATTATATTATCCTATTGATCAATAGTAGATAATATGGTTATTGTATAAAATATGGTCTAATCCTTTGATTTAATTTAGATAAAATTATTATATTAATCATATAGTGCAAACCTGGCTTTTCTTCATAAACCCAGTCATTTTCCTATTTTGATTTTAGGAAACGTGAGGTTTAGCGCCAAAACATATAAATATTTTATATTAATTTGATAAAGTCATAGAAATGTTTCAGTGTTGCACCTATATCTGTTAACGGGAACGATGATGGGCAAAACCATTTTGAGTGGCGTGGGCTTTTTTAACTGTGATATGGATCATCTCATTGTTATGTGTGTGGTTCAGGAACATGTGCTAGGCCCGGTCTTAATGTTAACAAGGACTAAGGACTAGTTCTTCTTCACTCAGACATGGACACACACAATTCAAACCAGACACACCCACACACACACACACACACATACACCCACACACACCACTGGAATAATACATTACGTGTGTTTTAGCTCTCTCCTTCACTCTCATGATGAGCTGTGACGAGACTGGGCGTCGTTCGCGGCAGCAACACTAAACTGCACTCAGCCTCCGAGCCCTGCCAAAGAGTCGGGTGTCATACACTTCAGAGACAAGGGAGGTGGCACACAACTGTAATTTAAACCATGACTGGCACCTCCATTTTTGTTTTGTTTTAAAAGGGTTTGTGCCTTTTGTTACAGGTTTCTGAAGTAAATATAAATTATAGTCATAATTTATATAATTTGTTGTGGAGTTTAGGTCATGTGGGTGGACTCCTTTCTTTCTTTTTTTTTTTATTTTTTTATAACTGAGTCCCAGTCATTTGTTTTGTGAGGATTGGTCTGCATAGATCAACATAAGGCAGATGGAACACTTGTATACTTGTATGTATTTCCATGGTTTGGGATTGCGTTAGTATACGTGACCAGCCATGTGTGTTTGTGTGAACTCGTAATTTGCTTTATCACCACAGTGTGGGCCAAAGTGCGTGTGTGTGTGTGTGTGTGTGTGTGTGTGTGTGTGTGTGTGTGTGTGTGTGTGTGTGTCATGAGCGGAGTCGTAGCGTGGAGTGTGACGTCTTAGCCCTGGATTACAGGCTGAATCCAGCCCCTCTGTCTGACATGAATTGATCGGATTAGAAAGGATGGGCTCCTCTCCTACCCCTACTGGGGGGAGAGACTTGAGTCGGGCGCATGGCTGTAATTGACTTTTCTCCTTCAACGTCTTGTGGGAGGCAAGGCCACTGTACATCAGGCCTGTGAGTGTGTGTGTGTGCGAGTATGTTTATGTGGGCAAGAGCGCAAACGCGAGGGACAGGGGGCTAGCCCCAGAAGACAAAATACGGGATGGATGGAGAGACTAGCGGAGTGATCAAGACTTTAGGGGCCTTAAGGTATAAAGATCAATAATGGGAGTCTTTGGTTTTGGTGGTGAATGCACCAAGGAATAGACTGAGGTGTGTGTGTGTGTGTGTGTGTGTGGGGAGGGGGTTACGGACATGCTACATAAATAGTTTTTTACTTAAATACACTTGTAGTTTCTCTACAGTTTATCTCCCCACATATTCCCCAGCACCTTACTCCCTCGAAATGTTGAGATAATTATAAGGTTTATGAAGCATTGATGTATTATATTATTATATCGAGACTATTTCACAAATCAAGTGGTTCCCGTGGCGAAACAATCGCAGGGCCTGTGGTTGTAGCAAGTCCACTCGACGTGATCAGTGTGAAGTGGTCTTGTTTTGCATACTGCGAAGTACGCTTGTTATGTATCCGTCGCTCGTGCTTGATTAGTGCCTGCTCGGCGCGCGGCTTTTACACCATACTTATTTGTCGGAGACCGGGATGTGAAGAAAAACGTTGTTCCTATAAAGGAAATAAATTGTGAGGATGACACACTTGATTAATCAAATTGCACGTTATTTAAAAGGAACTTTTTGTTACACGGTTTTTCTTTATCTAATATTTGCTTTTACTAACCTACTATAACATGAAATGAGAAATTGAGATTATGGTCTTAAAAAGAGAGAACAAATTTGAACGCTCTCTTGCATTTTCAAATTATTTTCTTACAGCTTCAACCTTAACGTCAACGGAAGGCTGTCTCAACACATGTTATGCATAAAAAAGATTTACTCCACAAAAGTCATTTATTCACTTACTGAGTGCACCTCATTTTCAATAAGAGGTCATTAACTCAGGGCCCCTGTGTGAAATATTGTGATTCTCTCTGGCTATTGAAACGGACTGGCCCTTCTTCTATTCTGCCACAAAACACGCTAGATTTGAATGGATCAATTCTTTTATTACTAAAGCTGGTCTCGCTAGCCCAAGCTAATACATTCTGCATTGATCTCTCTTCAAACCTTTATTGCCAGTCACTCCAGCGAGGCTCACATTTAAAAGATATGTTCACCAGTATCACGGTTCTACAAAGTGACTTAAGGACAAATAATCCTATAAACTGAGATGTTCTCGCACAAAGACAAAACCAAGAGAATAAGAAGCGAAAAAGTTGCCAGGAGGCGTTTTGAATATCATTACCAGCTTTGCATGGGGAAAATGAAATCATAAGCAGAAGGACGGTACCTGGTAATTAAAATGGTCTCTATGTGCCAGGGCTTTGATACCTGAAAGAAATTGCGTGCGTGTGTTTGTGTGTGTGTGTGTGTGTGTGTGTGTGTGTGTGTGTGTGTGTCTGTGAACAATGTACAGTACACTCATTTGTTAGTGAGTGAAAGTGTGAAAATTTCGATGCTGAACTTGCATTTTTCTTCTTCATATATAAAATATTCTATTAATGTTAGATGGTGTGTGCGTGTGTGTGTGTGCGTGCGTGCGTGTGTGTGTGAGTGTGCGTGTGTGTGTGAGAGTGTGTGTTTCTCCCTGCTTTGCATGTTGGTCGGAAGCATGAGTGTCACGTGCTATTCTTGTTCAGCGCTAGGTTTCCGATACCCCACATGGTATAGGTACATTGTCCACTCTGGACCACCTGGGCCAGTTTAATAGTTGGATCTTAATGGGTCGCATGGACCTATTTAGAACGGTCACAATTCTACTCAGCAGAAAGCACTCCACGTTAGTGAAATATAATTTTCAAATGCACTGAAAGACCGGCTGTTATGTCTAACCTGACTATGCATTGCTCCTCAACTTTTACTTTTCCTTGCACCACTGTTGACATTGGCTGTGATTGATGTATTGGTCTTTCCTATAACCGCTGCAAACAGCTTGGTGGGGTGTGTATCAAAAGCCTGGAGCATGTGTGCCAGACCCTTATTGACCAAATTTGCACCAAGGAAGCCAGCAGTTGAGGACAATAATGATCTGGACTCACTAGGGGTCTGGACTCTGCGCCCACAGGCTAGGAGATCGATCTCTAATCGATAGCTTTTTATTAAAATTGTTTGCGAGGCAACACAAATCCATATTGTTTTGCGTTCGATGGAGAGAAAGAGAGAGGGGGGGGGGGGGTGTTAGACTGTGTAATATGTTGGATTTATTTATTTATTTATTTATTTATTTATCCAGATGAGCGTAGAAAACGATTGGTGGATAGCCTATGCATGAGCGTATAACCAGGGGGCTGTGGTCGGGCATTATTGGATTATCTATTCCACCAATTGATTTTGAAAAGAGACGCATTTGTGATCATCTTATTTTCTATTCCCTCAATATTGTTGAATTACACATCATATTAGGCCACGTGTTAAGGCGAAATTAATATCACAAGTAATTTATAATGCTTATGCCTATAATTATATGCTGTGCGGACGCCATCGATCGATTCACGAGTGATGCATCTGGGAGAGATGACTTGGAGGACTGCCTATAATGCACTGCCAGCTAGAGCATACTCCTGTCTCCCCGTTGACATGTAGAGAGGCTGGCTGTAATATGAACTGGGGAAAAAAACACACACAATGCCGTAGACATTTTAAGATACAGCAACATTCAATTTCTCAAGCGAGTTATTTTGTCGCTATATTAATAGCCTTACGTTTATTGTGCTTCAGAGAGCGACTGTATTCTTAACTGCAATTTTAGTTATCCATAATTTAATTTGAGGTGTAGCTTTATTTAGGTGATGGTTACATAAAATAGCCTGCCCTTTGCTTTCGTAGTCTTCAAGAATTGTTTGAAAAAACTTAGTGAAAAGAACAAATCGGCGGGCAATAATTACGGAGATGTTGGATACACAAACAGAACTGTGTTGGTGCACCTGTTCTGCATGAACAAAGAAGGATACGACCTTGGATTAAAATTAGTTCGCGAATACTGCTGTGGAAGAAAGGATCGGTCACCCTAGCAGACAGACGGACAAGTCGCGCAAAATAGTTTGGGGCAGTGAGACAGGCCTGTGGTAAGAAGTGCTGCAATGTCTGCAACCAGAACTCATGCGTTCATGCGGTGGAAACCAGAATCAAATCGTAGTTGCTTTATAGTTGGGTGTAGTGTGTGTGTGTGTGTGTGTGTGTGTGTGTGTGTGTCAGGTTCCTGGAGATTGTTTAAGTTATTTCTTCTCTTCCAGGCAATTCCAGCCGAAATGGATGCATAACCACTGTAAATGCTACAGTAGGTCTATGGACCTAATTACAGCTGATTAGCTTTATATAGCCACTTTGTTCAGCGCTGAGAGTCATTTCATGGAAAAGGATATTGAGCTGTTGCTAAGGTAAAGAGGTATACATGAGCTGCATGTATGGTCAAGAGACAGGAAAAGTATGGCTCTATAGGACAAACCCGCAGTTACACTTACCCGCCAAAAGAGGGCAACATGATGTCAGAATTCCTCCACGCGGGCAGAGTAGAGCAGAAAGCCCAGTGAATAGAAGGGGGGATTGTAGGTGTCGGGTTAAACGTGTAAGTAACAATAATTTACATTTACGCTTGGAACAGCTTCCCCAGCGCTGTCACTCGGCAGTTCAAAGCAGCTCTCCTCCACTCTCCCCGGCAACAAAGCAGCGCCTTGTCACACGGCCTGGAGATAGCGACGCCACTGGATGAAGTTCTTCACAGTCAAGGTGTCATTATGAAAGACCTTGCCTAGGCGCTGCAGTCGCATCAAAAACAAAAGGGGGAAATTAAATGTGCCACTCTCTCTTTCTTTCTCTGCCGTCCTCCGCTTCCACCACAAAAGCGTCATGGTTGCATGCACAAGCTGGGCCCCAGCCAAGGACGTTTGGAATATTTCTCCTGACATTTGTTTTAAACGTATTTTTATGTGATTTATATTTACATGTCTCCTTTCACCATTGCGTCATTAATTTAGGTCAGTCAATTTATCATGAATATTAAATAACCATAATTTTCTTTATTTCTTATATGATATAATAATATTGATTTAAAAAAAATCATGTTAGGAGCCCTCAACTTCTCATATCTCCAATTACCACCAACCTGTTATGCAGTGAAATCCCACCACATATCCTCCTATGATAATTCCATGGTGTGACAGTGTTGATGATGGCTTGACAGATATCTAATCAGCCCACCCCTCGCACCGTATTGTTACCCCCATTGAAACAGTTTGCCCCCATTCGGCTGTGGGAGGACCACCGTGCACAGCTGCACCAGAAACACCAAGCCCCCTTAACCCTGCCCCTCAGAACCCCCGTCCCCCCTCTCTCTTTCCTCCCTTGTTCTTCCTCCCTCTGGTCCACCTCCTCCCCTCGGCTGGAGAGTGATAGGCCCCTTTGGCACAGCGCTCTCTCTTTGTTCCCTGCCAGCCTGGCTGCAGGAGGCACTGTGGCAGGGTCAACTGTAGTTCACATTCTGGCCAGTAGAGGGTGATATGTCATGGCACAGAGGGCAGCGTGCTGGCGAGCTGGTGAAGCTGGCGTGTAGAGAGAGAAATATCTTGTTGTTCTGATTCAGGCATGCATTGATTTGGGACATGGTGCGTGTTGCAATTTTTCAGATCTTTGCATATGTCCTAATTGTACTAGGAAATACTCATTCATATTTTTTTATATATAATTTCTTATGCATAGTCTATTCTCTATTCATGCACTTACACTCACAGCTTATCAGATATGTAATATTCTAGTGGTAGGGTAACCGATATCTCTAGTCATATTAGTAGGACCTAATTACACGTATATGTGGTCAAAATGGTCAACACACTTTAATGGTCGTAGTGGTAGCGATTACAATCCATATCAGCAGTGTGCATGTAGAACAATTCAATTACACATGACATGCTGTACAATTAGACTTTCCTGTTATGGAATTTAATGGTAAATTACTTGCATATCCGTGAGACGTGTGAGAGACGGCATGGAGTGTTTCATATTGTCTTCCTACTATTGAGGACAAGAAAGGTACAACGGATAGTATACCACTGATAATAAAATGTGTGATTGCATATCATTTATTTGGCTTGTGAAAAAGTAGGCAGCGTGAAATATTATCAGGGCTCAGGAAATTCCAATGTTGTCTCAAAACTGTGATACGATATCTTTCCCTCAAATAGGTAAAAAATAATATATATATATGTTCATTCAGAATTGAATCTGCAAATTCAACACTTTCTTGAATATTTCCTGCTGCAGTCGTTTTGTGCAACAGCAGGTGCAGTTCAATGCACCGTTTCTGTTCTGTAACAACAAACTGCTTCTTGCCTTTGCTAACCCTCGGAAAACAATTAAACAAACTCATTACAAATACATACCCTGTTCTCTTTTTGTTCTTTCTATCTAGGCTAATGTGGACTGCATATTCAGAGCTGAGTTCTGCTGAGGTAGCCATTTTGTTTCTTGTGAAACACCAACAACATTGTCTCTTTTTCTAGTTGTTGTTTTTTTTTGTTGGTGCATTTAGCTAATGGATTATCACGTGCCTCAGCCTTATCAGCAAACGGTTATTTTGTAAATGAATATTCAAGCTTTCATTTTAGATTTTTGTTTTTGTCTTTGTTGTACATAATTTTTTGTACAAAATGTGTGCAACAGAATGGAAGACAACTCCGGCTTCTCTCTCTCTCTCTCTCTCTCTCTCTCTCTCTCTCTCTCTCTCTCTAGCTGTCTAATTACATCTTCCTCGACACCTAAAGAAAAACCCGTCGAGTATTTATAGTGTTCACACACACCCCCGGTGCCATCGGATGCCAGGCATCTGCTTATGTAGAGTCCCTTTTCCCCGGGAGTATTCTGGACGCCTCTCACACAGACGAGGGAAGGAGCTTAATGGCTCCTGCCTCCTCCATCCCGCCGGCACCTCATCCATGTGATCAATTTGACTTGTTTATGTTTACGCACGCCTTTGTCTTCTTGTCGCCGCCGCCATCTTCCCCGTGCCCATCGGGGGGGGGGACAGGGGAGGCGGGGGACAGGGGGGGGCGAGGGCGAGAGGGTGGCAGGGCGAACAGGAAGCGAGGAGGGATGGACAGACAGGTAACGAGAGAGAGAAAGAGAGATCATCGAGGAGGAGGGAGGAGGAGAACGAGAGGGGGAAGGAGGTCACTTGCACTAGCCACCTTTTCTATGCAGATGCCTTTGAGGTTGTGGTGGCGATGCCCTGCTCTTAACGCGCCGTTACCAGCACAGACGATGAGTGACTGAACCCCCCTCTCCTCCTCCAGTACCTCCTCACCGTGCCCACTCTAAAGGCTGATGCATCTAATCGGGCTTGGCAGAACATTCTCTGCTTAATTTTAGCCATAATGACGACAAGAGAGGGAGAGAGGGAGAGAGAGAAGAGGGGGGTACTATAAAAAAAGCAGAGGAGAAAGGGAGATTGTGGCAAAAAAAAGGGGGAAAAAATGAAGAAGTGTAAAAAGGAAGGAGAGAGAGAGAGAGAGAGAGAGAGAGAGACAGAAGGAGGGAGGGAGAGAGAGAGAGAAAGAGAGAGAGAAGGAGAGAGAGAGAGAGAGAGAGAGACAGAGGGAGAGAGGGAGAGAGAGAGAAAGAAAGAGAGAAGGAGAGAGAGAGAGAGAGAGAGAGAGAGAGAGCGAGGAGCTGTGGAAGGTGATTAGTTCTTCTGGCGGATCGTGGTAGTGGAGGAGGCTGGAACACTAATCCATGCTTTGGTTGGAGACATTTTGCTCGCAGTAGGTCCTTTCTTTCCGCCCCCTCTCCGTTTTTAAGCCCCGTGTCAGGCTCAAGCCCCTCTCCTGCAGCACCCGCTCGCTCTCATTTCCCCTGCCTTCTGGCGAGGACCGGCTATTTATAAGAAAAATCATTTTTCTTCTCCCTTCTCTCTTTCTCTTTCTTTCTCTCTCTCTCTCTTCTGCTCTCTCTCTCTTTCTCTCGTTTTTATTTAATTCTTTCCCTGGCCTGTTTGATTTTCCGCCCTGCTTAGGAAGGTGCCCAGATGAGTGGCAGGCAGCCAGGGGTTGTCTCTCCTTCTTCCTCCTTCTTCTCTCTCCCCCTCTTCCTCCTCACCCACCACTCGTGCTCAGGCCCGGCTGTCTGACACTAGTTAAGGAGATGGAGATGCGCGCATACACACACACACACACACACACACACACACACACACACACAATAGCACCCAAGAATATATCGAGGACCAGGTCTGGGCTTTGTGTTTACAGAAAAAAAATATTGAAAACCTATTGAAAAGTATTCATACTCAGGCGTTTTTTATTTTGCATCAGGTGTAGGATTGAGTGTTGGCTCGAGACCCAGTCAATTAGCTACAGACATCTAAGAGATGACATTGTTTATCCTCTGCATTATTTGATTGTCTTGGCTGTTTATGATATAATTATAATCTTCTAGTAATCTTATATCTGTCATCCGTCTTGCTAGTCCTACTACCAGAGTGGAGACGTTAGCTTTTCTCCTACCATTAATACACCACGTGTTACATTTATGCAAATACATAAAAAAAGATGTATTTGGAAGTAAATATATGCTAGCAGGAAGTACATGGATGTTGACTGTTCCATAGGTTTTGACTGTTGTTGACTCAAATGCTGGGTGTGTTGGGGTTCTGGTCTCCCAGCTATCGTCTCCCCTGTCTTAGATGTGTTGTTCCTTTGGCCCCCGTCTCCATGGCGCATGAAATGAATCATTCCCCTTTTTGTTCTTCTTGGCATCATCATTTTAATCCATACGCTTCACGATTTCCATAAATAACAAGAGCAGAATGGGCTTTTGGACTTTCCAAAGTGCTTTTGTTTTCAAAGGATGACAGCTGCCCTGGAGGGGTCCTGCAACACACAAACCCCCCCACACACACACACACACACACACACACACACAATCAACTGCCACATGTTCTAAACATATAAGTTATGATCTATACGGCTCGTAAGCGTATGCCTCCATATCTATTACATGAGCAAAACAAATCGGGTAGCTACAGCAATAAAACGAGCCCAAAGGGATTCATATTTGAGTTTGAGGGCCAGCACATCAACTTTTGAATAACCCCAAGTTGAAAAGGTTCAAGTTGCACCATTTCAGGTCATGCGCCTAGCCTTTTCCTCTCTTCTTATTTTTCTCTCTCGTCCTTCCCGTTTTTTTCTACCTCTTACCTCGTCTACAGTGGGCTCAAATTAATTTCCCCGACCTTTTGCACGGCCCAAACAGCAGGGGTCAAATTCCATCGTTCATTACGCGGCCATTTTGTAGTCGGTATAGAATGTGTGCGGGGAGATAACGAGAGCTCGGGGAATAAGTGTATGGATTTTCATTTCATGGTCGGAGAACGAGAGAAGAAGAATTACAGGCGAATAAACAGCCACCTGGTCATCCAGGGGCCTGCACTGTTCAACAAACGACTGACGAGGATGAAGCCAGAGTGGGGGTCCCTAGCATGGTGGAAGGGCCAAAAGCTAGCTGGAATTTAGCCTAGGGATGTAGTAGCGTGTGCAGCTTTTAAGTTCACTACAATCGGGCACACACACAGACACACACACACACACACACACACACACACACACACAGGACCCATATAGATTCACAAAAAAAATAAACGCTCTTTCAGAAGCGTGGGTGCTAGATTGTACAAACTTTTTTTATTTTTATATATGGGAGGTTTTTAAGAGTTCCCAAAACTATTCCATGATTTCATCTAAGTATCTATAGATCAAAGCTGGACACCCTGTGTGTTTTTAGGAGGGGGGGGGGGGAGAGTTAGGGGTGGGGGGGGGGAGTTAGGGGTGGGGGGGGTGGTTCACATCGTAATGCACATCCTGGTAATCGTGCCAGGTGTGCCTTACACGTAAACAGTCGTGTAAGCAAGCTAATTGTGCCACTTAGGGCCCCAAGCTGTGTGCATTTACCTCTGGAAAAAAAACCTTCTCAGGGATCAATCCGGCCTGGCACAGCTGCCACTTTGAAGTGTCAGACGTTTTTATACTTTGCGTCACATGGGCTGAGAGGGGGAAACTGCTCTGGGTCTAGGCCTTCGTGTAATTCTGTTCTACGGTGTGTTGCCATTGGACACCTGGGTTTTGCGTTTAGCTCTGACAGTGCTACTCAAGTGGTTCTCTTTACATGGTCAATGGTGAGTATTCGTTTGGATACTCTTTTAAGGAGTTAAGTCAATGACTCTTCTACAGGAGTTGACTCCAGGGGAATTTTAAGGAGTTAACTCAACTCAAGGAGTCTTTTAAGGAGTTAACTAAAGGAGTATTTCAAGGAGTAAACTCAAGGAGTCTTTAACAGAGTTAACTCAAGGAGTCTTTTAAGGAGCCAACTCAATGACTCCTATAAGGAGTTAACTCCAGGAGTATTTTAAGGAATTAACTCCATGACTCCATGAAGAAGTTAACTCATGGAGTCTTTTGAGGAGTTAACTCAAGGAGTCTTTTAAGGAGTCAACTCCCTGACTCTTTAAAAGAGTCAACTCAGTGGCTTTTTTAAGCGGGTATCTTAGGAGGCTTCAGCTGCGCAAGGTAACCGAGAACTAAAATCAAATAAAATCCAGTTGTGGCGACAACACGCGATCCACCCCCCCACCCCACCCCCCCATCTGTCCTCGCCAACATTATCTAAGGAAGCGAACAAGAGTGGCCCTTCACATTTGTCAGGATGTCACTTTGCGACACTCTAATGTACTCCGTAGGTGTTGGATCCGGTTTTGATGGATGGCCCCCACTTACCTACCGGCTCGCCAGAACTGCAAGACGTCTCTTTTCTTTAGGGAAACTTAACACGCGACGAGGAGAAAATCTCTCTTAATCCCTTCACCTGTGCGCCTTCGGTAATGGCAGAGAGTGAGTAATGTGCCCGGCTTCCCCTCAAAGTAGTCATCGGATCCAGACCCCCCCGCCCCCTCGTCCCCGTCCTCCTAAAGCGACGGCCGTCGGAGGAGGGCGGCTGTTGTCCTTGCCAGCCCGCCGTCTTCATCAGTTCGGGGCGCCGTTCGGCCGCCCGCCCTCCGGAAGAGAAAGAGCCGGGGGCGCTTAATGGAGGGAGACGTGGCAGAGGTTAGCGGTGTGTCGGAGGAGGAGGAGGAGAGGAGGAGGGTTCAGGCTTAGCTCGCTGGATGGGGGCCCGCAAAATGAGACGAGGGCGTCGTCAGACGGACTCGGACCGAGAGAGGAAAGAAAGAGAGAAAGAAAGAAAAAAAGAATCAAAAGTTTAAAAGAGGGCAAGGAGAAAGGGATACGCGTGACGGGAGGGGGGGCGGCGGGGAGGGGCGAGAGGAAGGCCAGAGCAGAAGAGGGGGGAGAGAGGGACGTGTGAGGGGGAAAGATAGGTGACGGGAGAGCGAGAGAGAAAAGACGGAGAGAGAGAGAGAGAGAGAGAGAGAGAGAGATGAAGGGAGGGAGATGAAAGGAGGGAGAGAAAAGGAGAGAGAGCGAGCGTCCTCTGATAGATATTGATAGAGATTCTAATGAACGTCGGGAGGGCAAGGCACCTGGAAGCGGTGCTCGGGTAATGCGGGGTGACAGTGTATTTGTACTAATAACCCCTAAAAGTGGTGATAAAATACTGTGGCCTCTCCTGCTGCCACCCTGATGGATCTGCTAGGAGTAATTAAAGTCCATTAGACTGCAGGTCCACTTACCCACCCTGCGGTGTGTCTGGGTGTGTCTCTGTGTGTGTGTGTGTGTGTGTGACCATCACACAGTGCCATTATCCTCGGTCGGGCCATCCAAGGTAAGAGGGCAAATGTACAGTACATCTGTGTTTGTGTGTGAGTGTTTGTGTGTGAGTGAGAGAAAGATAGAAGGAGAGAAAATAGAACACCCACATGAAAGCAACTGTTATTGCAACAAAATTTGGAACGGAATGTCTACCTTACAAATGTAGCACACTACTGTTGTGTGTGTGTGTGTGCATGTGCGTGGAGGTTGTGGAACAAAGCGGGTGTGTGTGTTTGTGTGTGTGTGTGTGTGTGTGTGTGTGTGTGTGTGTGCGTGTGCGTGTGCAGGTGGGCGCGTGTGTCTGTAAGCCTGGGCATTCCCCGAGGTGACTGTATCCATGTCGTGGTGTTTAGAGAGAAACCCAGTCAGGTCAGCGCTGTTTATGTCAGTCTGAGTGGTAGTGGTGCAGAGATGGAGAGAAAGAGGGGGGGGGGGCAGTGAGGGAGAGGGAGAGAGAGAGAGTAAGAGTGAGAGAGAGAGAGAGAGAGAGAGAAAGAGGGGGGTAAGAGAGAGAGATGCCTGGGGGCAGTACTGCTTTCCTCCATCCTCACTAGGGACACTCGGGTCTGGCAACACACTGCTGTCCCGCTCACCTCACACACACACACACACACACACACACACACACACGTTCATTACACCATACCGTAAGCATTTTCTTAAACGTGCCCGCTCACGCATACACACACATATAAAAATGCTTCAAACATATTCTCAGACGTACACACGCACACCCACACGCACACACACACACACACACACACACACACACACACACACACACACACACACACACAGAGTCATAACCTCAGCAGAGCTCCCCTGCTGTTTAACCGAGCGTGGATTCCGGAGGACTGGCATCATAGTTGGCACCCTGGCAGCTCCTCGCCTCGTGCCCTTTCTGCAAATGGCTGCTGCGTAATGACCCTCCTGGGAGGGCCCCCCTGATTGGCCGGCTTAGGCCGATGTGTCCAGGTGCTGCAACATAAGCATTTCATTAAATATTGAAGCCACCGTTTGAAGAGAAATTCCAGTTAGCGGGGAGCGGGGAGGGGTGTGGGGGGGGGGGGGAAGGAATTGGCACTGGTCCAAAGAACAACTGAATGTATGTGATTTTCTTTCCCACCTTCTTCTTTCCTGCCTCCTTCCCTCCCTCCCTCTTTTTTTCTCTCCTCTCTAATCACGCTCTGCTTTTAGTTGACCTTTCCGCTGCTAATTAGTTGCCTTCTTGAAAGGCATTGTGGGTAGTGTGTATCTCTGGCGATGATGCGATTGTCATCGTGGTGTTGTTGGGGGTGGGGTGGGGGGGGGCAGGGAGGGACAGTGAAGGGAATGGCACACATGCGGTGTGCGATTGGTTCAGGAGAGTCGCTGCCATTGAGGCCCTTCAGACACACTCGACTATGAAGTTTCCTGTTGTGAGTTTGTTTAGTCAGAGCTGAAGTGCAAGTGAAAAAAAAACAACGTTGTCGTTGAACTTGGTAATTAGGCAACGCCGCGAGCGTGCGACCTTAACTAGGTCCTTGGAACCAGGACCGAGGGGCTCTAAATTGGTCCATATTACCAAGCATGAGAGCATATTGTTTGGTGATGTTGTGGTTAATAGAAGTATGAATTATGATGGCCTTGTGATTCATCCATATCTGTAATTACATTTCATTCTGGACTCATCGGGGAAAGCCTAGTTGGGCAATACATTTCAGACTTAGGAGAGTGGGCACATTCGGTGTAAGAATATATATTATTTTACGGGATTGTGTTTTGATATACACAAAATGAATACATTGAAGGGGTTTGTTTTGTGTATGTTCCTTCGTGTGAGACTACGTCTGTGTGTGTGTGTGTGTGTGTGTGTGTGAACAGCTGGGCGTGACTCAGGCCCTTGGCTGATGGCTGCTCCTGGGACAGCCTGTTGACGTGTGCCTTCAGGTGCACATTGCTCTCCATTTCACGCACAACAGAGCTACCCCCAATCACACACACACACACACACACACACACAGGAAAACAGAGGGGTTGTGTGTTTATTTGCTTTTATGTATGTGTGTGTGTGAGAGAGACGGAGAGACAGTGAAACAGTGTGTGTGTGTCAATCCTCCAAGGTCCGCGTGATCAAACCATGCGGAATGCTGCAGTGCCTCTATTCTCGTCGTTACAA
>JAVQIZ010231454.1:0-2500 GCA_036023535.2 Galaxias brevipinnis | reverse complement strand
GTGACATGTCCGACGGCGCCCGTACTCAACACCGAGAGGGCGTTGAGCGTGGAGAGGCGGAACGGAGAGGAGTTACGGGATGAAACGGCTACCTCTACGGTTCCATTTCTCTCCTCTCTTCTCCTTTTTTTAAAATTGTTTTTTTAAGTGATCCCGGTATTTATTTATTTTTTGACACCGGTTTTATTGATCTAACGGGGTCAAATCGGTTGTTTCCCTCAGGAGACGTTTGCTAGGATGAAGTAGCAACCCCTGGGCCTCCGCACCGAATAAACAGAGAAGATGATAAAAAGTCTGCTGTTTCTGGCTCCTAAAACCGCGAGGAGGTGCAAAGTCAACCCCCCCCCCCCCAAATATAAACATGTGAGTGTTGATCAAGAAGGCACAAAACCGTTTGACACCCGGACCGCTTATTGCCGTGGACTGTTTACATGGATCCAGGGGACAGATATTTCCATAGGCTGCCTCGCCGCATAAACCCATTATCACATGCATTGTGTGTGCCGGTATTTTTAGACTCTCAGGGAGCTGTGCCTGTCTCCCTCCCTCCTGGCTGGCTGACTGGCTGGCTGCGGTGTGGAGGGCCAGAGAGAGAGAGAGAGAGAGAGAGCCTTCTTCGGGGCAATCGTCAAAGTGTCACGGTAGCAAGCTTAATGACAACGCCCCCCCTCCCTCCATCCCTTTCTACAAGAAGAGGAAAAAAGGGGGGGAAAAAAGAAGAAGAGAAACCTGTCACCGAAAGATTACTGTCACACCGATGTCACCGTGACGACGCACCGCGGGGCAGTGCGGGGGCGGGATCACAGTGGGTCGAGAGTGGGGGGGGGTGCGTAGGAGGGGTAGGGGGTGAGGCCAGGGAATGGAACACACTACCCCCCCACCCCACACACTCACACACACACACCCTCTGTTGGTGATTAACTAGCCCCACAGTGAGTGGTAAGCGGGCTAATCTGCAATAAAGAGATGGTGGGTGGAGAGACAGAAGGAGAGATGGAGGAGAAGAGAGGGAGTGAGGGAGGGAGGGGTTGACACGGAAGGGGGCGCCCCTCTTTGTCTGTGTGCAAAGCGCCACTTCCCCTCTGTCTTTGAGAGCGGGGTCTATGTGTGCTGAAGGCTGAGAAACCAGAGTGAAACTCACCCCCCTCCCCCTCCCTATTGCTGAGGAGGCCAATCCAAACAAGCACCGTCTCTCCAATTTCCAAACCCCCCCCCCCCCGGGCCCCCTCACCATTGAGGACTCTCAACTTCGTCTGAGGAGCCTTTCCCAAACACGGCCGGTGCCAGGTGTGTCAAGCGGCCTGGATTTAGTAGCCCGGTCCTTGGGGTTTGGCTTTCCCGTCTCACTCCCAGGCAGGGCCGGCCCGTGGCATAGGCGAGCTAGGCGGTCGCCTAGGGCCCCGCGGCCGCTAGGGGGCCCCAACTTCGAGGGTGAAACTAGAGGAAATTTCCCTTGTAAATTAACTTTTCCTCTGCATTGCATCTAGTTCTATCTCAGGGGTCAGCCTAACTGGAACGTCACCCACAAACTCAAGTGTGCGTCGTTCGAAGCTCGGCCAGCCATCAGATTGCGATCACTCAAGGCACAAGCCAGCTGGTTCAAATTTGAATTTCCAACAGTTTTCGAATTACTGTGACAGTTTCTTCTTTCTCCAGAAGACTAACGCAAAAAGGTAATTAATGTTACTGTACATAACATAAGTACGTGACAAAATTAGTAAGCCTAACGTTAGTTATTCCAAACCATACTTGCCCAAGCACGTTTTGTTTATGTGAGCGTTAATGCTATATTTTTTATCTGAACGAAGTGCTTGGCTTTCTAGCTCGCTAACGTTAGCCAACACCAGCATTAACGTTAACGTTAGCTGACGGTAATGGTAAACATAGCAAAAAACATTTACAATTAGTTTACAATTAATGCTGCAGTGTGAACCCCGATCATTTATTCATTCATCATTTTCCAACAAGATTACATTTTGGTTTGCCTAATGTTAGCGGACGTGTAAATGGATGTTGAGTTGATTCAAGACTATTTACTGTCTAATATGTTTTTATTTTTTATTTTTATATAGAACTAGCTACTGGAGGTGCCCTCATCATCAAGGTTGGTTACATTTTGCGTACATTTGTAGGTCTGGTTTATGTAAATTGTTCTTGCTATTATTAGGAAGAAGGGAAGCTTGTTGACTGATTAATAGTGTAGAACACATTTGTTTTCACATGCTTTCATCCCTACTTTGTCCAATTCACAGTATTAGGAAGAGTTGGACAGCCTATTAACCAATTTCATCCTAAATGTTGATGAAGTGCTTTCGTTTAATAAGGTGAGTAGAATACATACATTTTCTTTTAGCAATACAGACCCTAATGAATTTTTTTGGTTATCATTAGTATCTGCTGAAACTTCCTTTCTGTTCTCGAATCTCTCTGACAGGCTTAATACTATTTGATTGCATGGACAAGATGGCTTTTTGACAATCCTTTTTCACGCACCCGGGGC
>JAVQIZ010231447.1:0-11071 GCA_036023535.2 Galaxias brevipinnis | reverse complement strand
CCCTAAATGGGGCAGTGCCCGTTTGGATATGGTGCAGTATCTTCACCCTATAAAAGTCACTGCCCCCCCCCCCCCCCGGTGAGGAGAAAGAGGATCCAGGATGTAGACTATAGTCTTTCTGCCTAAAGTCAAGTGACTTTATTCAGTCCAGTAATGTAATATCTGGATCCAGTTTCAGACGACGGCGAGCCCCCACCCAGCAGTACGCTGCGGGCCTCTGAGAAGTCCACCATGGAGCAGCTGGTGGAGCGAGCCTGCTTCCGCGACTACCAGCGGCTGGGCCTGGGCACCATCACGGCCAGCTCCTCCCGCTCCAAGTCCGGAGAGCAGTTCAGGATCACCGCCATCAACCGCCTGTACTCTCTCTGCCGCAGGTGGGTGCTCCACGCAACCAAGGGCACACACATCTAATCGCACGCTCAAACACCCATCCCCGCTGTTACTGCTGTATACAAGTCATTACTATAACTGTTGGTTGTCTGCACTCCTGCGACAGGGATGAGTATGTCTTATTGTATTATTTTGAATCACTTCTTAACATGGTGTGTTCCCCTCCAGCTACCCCGGTCTGCTGGTGGTTCCCCAGTCAGTGCAGGACGTCAGCCTCCACAAGGTGGCCCGCTGCTACCGCCACAATCGCCTGCCTGTGGTGTGCTGGAAGCACCCCCGCACCAAAGCCGTGCTACTGCGCTCCGGGGGCTTCCACGGCAAGAGTGTGGTGGGTCTCTTCAAGTCCCAGAACCCCACCTCCACAGGTACTGCAGCACCCACACCCCCACACTCACCCACACACACCCACCCACACGTTCATCAAATCAAGTGTATTGTATAGCACAGTTCACACACACAGGTCATTCAATGTGCTTTACACACACACAGGTATGGTTACCACATCTCTTACACACACGTGCTCCTTCTCACTCTCTGAAATGAAGAGTGAAATTTCTTGACTGATAGTTTGAGTTGAGGTCCAAAATGGCCCAGGTAGATGCCAGTAGCTCTGTTGGTCTTGACGCTGCACCTCTGTCTTCTCCAGCTCCAGCGTCGTCCTCAGAGTCCTCCAGCAGCCTGGAGCAGGAGAAGTACCTGCAGGCCATCCTCAGCTCCATCCCCATCTACTTCAAGCTCAACGGCAGCAACACCCTCTCCAACCGCTCCGTCGTTGGCCTCTCTCCCAGTACGACACACACACACACACACACACACCACAAGCCACACCACCGCCTTGCTGTTCTCCATGCCCCGTTTGTCCCCAAGTCCCTGTGTTTTTCCACGGCTTATCTCAGCCGGACTTCCCCTTGCTGCGCCGTGTGTTATTTGCGGTGTTGTCCGCTGTCGTGGGGAAGGAACTGTGCTCCACAATGTGGGGTTATGCAAGAGGAACAGGGTCACCCCCCCTTCTATCCGTCTTCTTAGACAGCGCTCATCCCACTGTGTGCCAGTCTAGTGGGTCTGGAGCGTGTGTGAGCGCTGGGCACTCACAGCTACACACTGACACACGCGCACACACACGGGACACAGCGTCGTCAGCGAGATTGTGTTTCCCTCATCGAAGCACAATAGAGCCTTTGTCCCTGGGAACTGGGTCACGAGGCGGTCAACTCCAGAGAAATGTCATTGGTTTCTGACACCCCAGTAGGTCCAAGTCATAGGAAAAGAGTCTGACAATGTTGAGACTAAGGGGAGACAGCAGGCGTTGTGGTCTTTGGATTAGCTAGAGTTAAGGGGGAAAAGGATTCCCCAAAATTGAGCCAAACGCTTTGGGCTTTCCAATCAGTGGTGCTCTGCCTCAGTGCAAACCGTGTCTGACTTAGAAGGGCTTATTCCTGTTTATACTGTCTGAAAAACGTCGGTCCTGACTCACAGGTGGGGTTCCTTTTGTGCTGTGTGTGTGTGTGTGTGTGTGTGTGTGTGTGTGTGTGTGTGTGTGTGTGCATGCGTGCGTGTGTGTTTGCATGCGTCTCCTTTACAGGCAGTGAAAGGAGAACATCTAGAATGCCAAAGATGACTCCTGTCCATTTAGATGTGCCCTTCTCCAACAGCTTCACCAGAGGAGGTGAGCCCCATGCCCCCTTCCTGCTCAGACCACACACCACCTCCTGGTTTGGGGGGTTGTCTCACTCGGGGGTCCTTTGCAGAATTTTCTAGACTGAACCCCTCTGCCACTAAACAGAGAAGCCTAGCTATGAGTGGTGTAGAGCTGAAAACCCCTCGTTTGACTGACTTGGTAATGTCAGTCAAACTCAGCTCTCATTATAAGCCTCACTGTTTGTTATGGCTCTACTGTAAGATCATGAATCACAATAGGTTGACATTTACACTGACCGACTTTTGACAACATCCCCACCCACAGAGTCTTAACAAGGAGTCGGAGTTGGTATCGTACAAATTTTTGCCTAATGCCCTATTTTCTAGTATGTACTGATACGCTATGTATGGTATGTTTGCTGTCAGTTGTTAGTTCATAGGTGAAACACAGGTCAGTTAGAGGATTCTTGAGACACTGAGTCACACTACACCCTCTCTAGTTCTAATCAGAGGGTTACATGCCCAGACTGAGATGTCAAATGTGTGGTGTTGACTCCCTTCATAATTGCAACACAGAACCTGAGCTCCTCCAGATTGTCTTACTGGCTATCTGCAGGGGGTCGTTACTAAATAAAGAAACGTGCAGGAACACAAGATTGACGATGCTCCGTCGGTTTTCTTATTTTCATAGCACGGGATTTGATTTGAGGACACCACCAATCCGAATCAGCACTGTGATCATAATCATCCCTAATCGTCATTGGTCATTGCTTGCATATTCATCCTCATTCATTCACTCTTGTCAGATGATTCAGTTCTCAGCTGCGTTCTGTCACTACTGGTGGTGGGGTGGTGGGAGTACAACTCAATCTACAGATCCCCCCTTACACAACTGACAACGTGTGTGTGTGTGTGTGTGTGTGTGTGTGTCTGTGTGTCCCTGAGGGGTCTGTCGGTCACACAGTGTAAGGGGTTGAGTGTGTGATCTGTCCATCTGATGTTGTCATTTTCTGTGTGCCCTCTCTCTGTTCTCTCCTCCTCCTCCTCCTCCGGACCATAACCCCTTCCTCTCTCCCTCCCAGTTCTTGGGTACAGGGATAAGTTATTCACCCACTCACACCAAAAACCTGCCAGTAAGGAGCGAGTCCCGAACCAAGGTAGGGTGACACTGTCTCTTGTTAGCTACAGCCTCCCTTCAACACGTCTTAATAGCATTCTTAGGTCTTTCTCGCTAACCCCACACCTACACCAAGCTAACTCCTCCTAGACCTCCGCATCACAACTAACTCTCTGCCTTCCTAAGGCCTTTGGGTTCACCTTTTCGACCTCTGAACAGGAAGTGGTGAATGGAATGGCTTTGGCACCGAGCAGGCTGCTGTGGGTTATGGTGAAGGAGCCAGGGCCTTTATCCCAGCTCACAGGTCTAAAAGTGGGTGTGTAGGGAAAGTCACAGAGACCTTTGCTGAGGGACAGAGATGATTCGTTTCGTTGATCCTTTTGGACTTTGTATAGGATTCTCAACAGGGACTTGGTCTTCAGTGTAGAGGTTATTGATCACGGATAACGGTAATGACAATCCTGCCAGCTCCTCTCTCCCTCTTTATGCTAGTGGAAGGAGCCCTGCGCTGCACAATCTTTTCACGTGTCTTGACATAGTCACTGTGTTGTAGCGTTGTCTTTCCATTTTCCCTTGTTTGTCATGCCCTGCTACCTTTGACAGAATGTTGTTCCACCTCAGTGTAATTGTAACTGTGCTGTGTGTGTGTGTGTGCTTTGCAGGCGTGTGGGCCAGCCTGCGCTCCAGCAGCCGCTTCAGCCCACAGCCGTCCACCGCCAACGTGGGCGCCCGGCTGGCCGGGAAGGACCTGGCGCCCCCCGCAGGCAGCGACGGTCTGCAGGCTCAGCTCACCAAGCAGCAGGCGGCCTTCTACATCTTTGGGGAGAAGTCCCACCTCCGGGTAGGTAGCGAGCTCCACAACGTGGTCTCCAGACAGGGTCAGATGTGTCGGTGTTGCTCACTTCCAGGGGACAGTAAATTATCCCAGTGATAAGAGAAGCCTGACCGGGTTTCTACACAGTGCGATTTATTCCCCCGTCCCATGCCACTTGTTCTGTTTCGTTTGGACTAATTGTGAGGCCTGTTCTGCTCTGTGCTCCGCTGAGCCGGACCAGCGAGGCGGCTTGTGCTGAATAGGAAAATTATCCTCTTTGCTTTGGCACCCCGAGGTGATAAACGGAGAGCGGCGCGGAGTCGCCAACTGTGCAGACGGCTTTCATTCGCTGGCCAATATTCACATTTAAAGAAAGGAATAAATTCCCTTCTGCCAGAGGACCATTTTCACTCACTCCCTTTGCCAAGTCTTTTTTTTTAATGTTTTTTTTATCCCTATGCCGCACACTTCTGACCTAAATAACTCGTTTTTTATTTTAGTACTACTGTCAATCGTACCGTAGAAGTGCTTAGGTTGAACTGATTTTAAGATTGTTTGGCTTGGTGTCATGTCATTGAGTTTATGGCAGTTGACAGCGCTCCTTCTGTTGCGGCAGGGCTTCAAACTGGACTCGTCCCTGAACTGTGAGCTGGTGCCGGTGGACTTTGCGGACACGCGGCAGGTGAAGGCCTCCTTCAAGAAGCTGCTGAGGGCCTCGGTGCCCAGCGCCGCCCCCAGCGACGCCGATGACTCCTTCCTGAAAGCCCTGGAGGAGTCCGAGTGGATCCTGCAGGTGAGCGGCTGACTCCACTGCCCAGGCCCACTATTGAATGTAACTGACTCCACTGTCCAGGCCCGCTATGGTAAATGTGTAACTGAGTCCACGCTGGTATCTCAGTGAGGTGACGTGATAAGGGAGTTGGGGGAGATGGCCCAGTGGCCCCCTGGTGTATTCAGTCTTTCCCATGGGAAATAATAGACTCTCAGAACAGAAGGATATCAGTCCTTACAGAGGTTTATGGTCCTGCGTGAAACGTGCCATGAACTTGAAAACAATGCTATCTGGAGAGAAGCCTTGGCCAGGCCCCAAGCAGGCGTCAGTCAGCGACTTAGAAGTCTGTCGCCAGCAGTAGACCAAAAATAAAACTGTGAAGTCTGCCTAAAGTTGTGTGTGTGTGTGTGTGTGTGTGTGTGTGTGTTTCTCCCACAGCTTCACAAGCTCCTGCAGCTGGCGCTGATCTTGGTGGAGCTGCTGGACAGCGGCTCGTCTGTGCTGCTCAGTCTGGAGGACGGCTGGGACGTCACCACACAGGCCAGTAACCCCCACGCCCTCAAACACACCTTCCACAGGGTTTAGGGGTCACGCGGAGTGGACCGCTTTCACATAGCCACCCGACGTACTGCACAGCATACAGCAGAACGATTGTCATTGAACTGAGCCTAGCACAGGGTTGGTAATCAGGAAGAGTCTTGTCAATGATAGGACTTTAAACACGGCTTCTGGTCAACAATACGCCGCCTCCCCCCCCCCCCACACCTGGCTGAGTACAGCAGGCTGAAGGGCTAGCAGGGCTCTGAGAGCCGCAGTGGCCTGTGTCATTGATTAACAGCGATCGTGACAGAGCATGGCTCATAGAGGAGAGGCCCTCTAAATCGGGGCTGGAGCAACATCAACACGGCTGTTTCTGTCCTCGCATGTCCCCTGTTCCAGCTCGTTGCAGTGCAACCAGCCTTTTGTCACATATTTAACGCCTGAGCTCACATTTTCCACATTGACCTGCTTAAATCAGCAGCGTCTGTGTGTGTGTGTGTGTGTGTGTGTGTGCTGCCCAAGCGTGTCTTCCAAATGTGTTTACTGGGCCGGTACAGTCCCTGGGCTGACATGTAAAAAACGGCCCAGGCAGGCTGCAGGCAGGACTACGGCTCCTCACCCTGAGCCAGGAACGCATGGAGTCCATAGCCTCTCTCGCTCTCTCTCGCTCTCTCTCTCTCTCTCTCTCCGAGCAGCGAAGCGCAGCAGCCTGGAATCCGCTCTGGGCAGAGTGGGGAACGGGCACCATATGGTCTGGCTCCAACCATGGACACCCCGCAAACAGGAAGCGGCGCCTCACAACATTTGTTTATCTTCCCGTGTTCTCCCTCTGCTTTTTTTCCCCTCTTTCCCTCTCCCTCCTGTTCTTTCTCCCCCTCTCCCCATAGCCGCACTAGCCCTCTAATGTTGGCCCCCAGGCTCTGGTCTGGAGAGCACTGGGGGGCTCTCCAGCAGCTCTCAAACCGGTCCACTCAGGTTTGGGACGCTCCAGTCAGTGTATCCCTGAGCACGGTAGGTGCGCGAGGGGCCCTGTGGCCTTCTTAACCAGCTCTCTGTACATGTGTGGGGGGTTCACTGGTCTAGCTGGACGAGCCTGGCCCAGGAGAGGGTGGCTGTGGGGAGGACATGACTCAGCTGTATGCCAGTGGACAGTAGCTATATAAATATAGGCCAATAGACAGTAATAGGCCAATAGACAGTAATAGGAGGAGCCAGCTGGCTTTGGACTGGACTGGACCGGACTGAACTGAACAGAACCAGACTGGACCGGACCGAACCGGTTTTGGTTGGTGTGGGCTGTTGTGTTCCCTCCTGGTGTTGAGAACGTGCTGGTGGTGTGTGTGGAGCCCACAGTAACATATGGTTGTGTGTGGAGCTGAAAGCAGCTCATTGAAACGTGTGTGTCTGTGTGCCTCTCTGCCCACAGGTGGCATCCCTGGTGCAGCTGCTGAGCGACCCGTTCTACCGCACCCTGGAGGGCTTCCAGGTGCTGTTGGAGAAGGACTGGCTCTCCTTCGGCCATAAGTTCAGCCAGCGCAGCAACCTGACCCCCAGCAGCCAGGGCAGCGGCTTCACGCCCATCTTCCTGCAGTTCCTCGACTGCGTGCACCAGGTAACAGACGGTCCCTGCTCCTCCTGCTGTCTGGGCTGGGAAGCAGCCGGCAGAGGCCCTTACACACCCCAATTATTAGTTCCTGTCAGTTGGGTTTCCTCTACCCTGTAATCCCCGTGTGGGAGAAGGCATTCGGACAGCACAGCCCACCGGGGACTGGGTCCAGATGGCCGGTGGGAACAGCAACCCTGCTTTGTCTTTTCCTGCTAAGCGTGTTTTGCCTCTCTTGTTATTTATCTCTCCCTCTCCCCGGGATTCTGGCAACGGGCTTCTAGGTTCTGCGAACCGGGAATGTGTCCGTTTGCGCTGAGGGAAGCGGTCATTCATCGGGAATGGGAGGGGATGAGGGGATGGGGGGTGAGAAGATGGAGAGGGGTTAGAGAAGGGATGAGGAGAGAGGGAGAGGGGGATGAGAAGATGTGAAAGGGGCTTTGGTAGATGAGGAGAGGGGTTGGGTAATGGTGGCGTGTAAAGAGCGAGCTGTTTCTTCCACTCCACACTAGAGAACACCATGTTTTCCGCCTCCCCCAGGACTCCAGCTAGGCCTCCTCCCATCAACACATAGCTCCGTCCGTTGGCTGCTTTGAAACCACGGCGGGCTTGGGCTGCCAAAACGGTCCTCGACAACAGTAAATAGAGGGGAGGAAAAGAGCGGAATCAGACCAGCGCCGAAAATAGCAGCGCCTGGTCCCAGAACCAGCTGTTGTTTTCCTGACCCACTGGACCCAGGTGGCTTCAACTATGAAGCAGAGTGCCGAGGTCTGTTTCCTGGCCCGGCCCGCTGTTCGTAATGCTGAACAGGAACGCTGGTTCTCTGCCTGGCTCCATCCGCTGTGGCTCTGCTGTCTGATGAGGATGATGTCATTGACCCTCAGGTCTAGGTTTGGTTCCGGCCCGGCTGTAGCCACAACACAGGGACGCCCATCCAGCATCCACGCCCACCCTCTCCTTTTCACCCCCTTTGTCTGGCTCTCTACCTCCTCTGTCTCGTTCTCTCCTTCTCTCACTCCGTCCTTCCTCTGTTCCGTCTGCAGGTTCTGGAGCAGCATCCCCTGGAGTTTGAGTTCAACCAGCATTACCTGAAGTTCCTGGCCTATCACCACATCTCCAACCGCTTCAAGAACTTCCTGCTGGACTCGGACTACGAGCGGCTGGAGCATGGTGAGAGGACAGGGACACTGTCTATAGGGGGTCAGTTTGGGCTGGGCTACCGGGACAGACAGAAAAACATTCAACTGAAACGCACTGTCAATACAGAATCTGTCTGAGCCTAAGGCGTGGTCATGGCGACCAGCATGTGTTCTATTCAGCGTTTCAGTCTGCACCCAGTTTCATAAAGAAGCCCTGCACTCCAAGCTGTCCAAAGCACTTATTTCCATGAGGCAGGCCCCTCACTCTTAACTAAGGGTCCTAACAGCTTCACATGAACCTGGCCTGTATTCTGACGTCTCTCCGTCACGTCTCTCTCCCCTGATCAGGCACGCTGTTTGAGGACAAAGGAGACAAGCAGGCACGGAGGGGCATCTGTATCTGGGAGTGTATCAGCCGCATGCACCGGAGGAGCCCTCTGTTCTTCAACTACCTGTACAACCCCGCTGAGGCCGAGGTGAGACTGCTGCCTTGGGGTGTGGGTGGGTGGGTGAGTTTGTGTGTGTGTGTGAGTGTGTATGTGCATGACTACAGTAGGAATGGTGTGGTACAAACGAGGTTGAACGGGGTGGTTGTTGTTGTTGTTGTAAAGCCCGGTAGTGTGCAGCCGTCTCCAGTCCCACCTCCTGCTGCTCCCAGGGTCAGTTTGTCCACTTCCCCACCCGCTCTGTGTGAATGTTTGGGGGGGAAATAGTGACTCACTTTCCCGTGTTCCAGAATCACATTAATAATGATGGATGGCCTGATCTGTCTGCTCGGATGTCTTCTGAGGACGCGGTATTGGGCTCTTCTTCACACTCTATCTGGATCAGCCTAGGCAGCCGTGGATGTTATTTATGAGGGTCCCATAAAACCAGGCCCCGGAATATGCTTAGGCTTTCCAGTTCTCTGGCTAAAGAAGCAGGCTTCACAGCCCACTAGGGGTAGTTTGAGAGAGGTGTGGGTGTGGGTTATATAGAACCTCCACCCCCCCCCCCCCACACACACACACACACACACACACACACACACACACACACACACTCGTAGCATAAAGTATGTGTTCCCTACATCAAAGTTAGTACATTCCCAAACTGTATAAACAACTGCTTTCCCACTGGCCAGGCCAGAGATGTCTACCCATTTTCTAAGGCTGCCACAGAAATCTGTCGATGTGTAAAGATCAGCAGGACCCCTGCTCTGCGGTGATTTAGGGTTCAGACAATGGTTGGGTCTACTGGGCCACATTCTTTCCCACTGTTCTGCAGAGACGCGCTTTGGGGGGGGTCTGAGTCCGATCATTGTATGGCAGGGATGTTGACTCTCTATTATCTATCATGCAGCTCGAGTAGCTGGTTTCAAAACAACTTCCATCGTCCACGCAGGCGAAATATCCACCTTCCATTTCCACCTCAGAGGCCAGCTCATCTGCCTGTGTGTGATCACAAACACGATAGGGACAGGCTTTCACTACTTTCCCCTCTGTGCCCCCTCCATCCAGTCGGTGCTGAGGCCCAGCATCGCCGTGCCCAACCTGACCACGTGGGACTTCTACACGGGCGAGACGCTGTCCACGGGCCCCTCGTACGACTGGAGGATGATGGCGATGCGCTCGGAGAGCACAGAGGAGGCGGACACCATCGCCACCAGCAAGCGGCGGATAGTGTGGCCCTGCTACAGCAGCGTGGGCCGCGCCCAGCCCGACGCCATCACCAAGCTCCTCGCCGTGAGTGGCCCTCCCTCCCTCAGCGCTCAGCCTCGCTGGTGTTCACTTTTTGTTTGTTGCTGTTGTGTTTTTGTTGTGTGGGTATAGGAGTTTTTCTTTTTGTTGTGCTCCAAGAAAACTCTTCTAATTGCATTTATTGGAGGAAGCCTCGACAAAAAAGACAAAAATCCAGAGAACTCGAAAGTGTGTTTCTCATGTGCTGCGTGGTTGTGACTGTGTGTCCGTCCTCCTGCCCTGTGCTCCCAGGACATGGAGAGGCTGGAGTGTGAGCTGGGCCAGGCCCCGGAGAGGTGGCAGTCTACGCTGGAGAGAGTCCGCCTCAGCATCCAGGAAGACCTCAAGCAGGAGGGCAACGTAAGCTGCTACCTACAGCACGGCTAACCCTAACCCTTACCCTAACACTAACACTAACCCTACACCACGGCCATGCTAATCCTTACCCTAACACTGACCCTACACCACGGCCATGCTAACCCTTACCCTAACCCTTACCCTAACACTAACCCTACACCACGGCCATGCTAACTCTTACCCTAACCCTAACCCTAACCCTTACCCTAACACTAACCCTACACAACGGCGATGATGTCTCCGTCTCTCTATTTTTAAGGTTTTGTTTCACAGTTGGTTTCGTCAGATTAGGAACCTTTTGTAAATCATTCTACAACTGTTTGACACATAGCTTGCTGCTTGTCAGTTGATGCATACCAAATGTTTTTTTCACTGATCAAGCTACTCTGGTTTGTGTGTATGTTGAGTTTTCCCTTACAATGTGCTTGTTCCACCCGTTGCAGTTGCGGAAGCAGTCAGTGTCCATCTCGGGCCTGATCCCCACCTCCAGCCTGCAGGCCTTCCAGCGGCGCTCCATGCTGCACCTACCCGACAGCGGCCTGGGGGAGGACAGCAGCCCCACCTCCGCCAACGGCCTCAACCGCCGCGCCGCCACCCTCTACAACCAGTTCACCCCCAAGAACGAGGAGAACAGGTGTGGGGGGGGGGGGTACCGTGGAACACACACACCCTCTCAAACGAGGACGTTTTGTTTCCTCAGGGTTCTGGGACTAACAGGCGTTTTTCCACGGCAGGTCTTTCGAAGGGATCCTGTACAAACGTGGAGCGCTGCTGAAGGGCTGGAAGCCTCGCTGGTTTGTGTTGGACATCACCAAACACCAGGTGAACAGACGGCTGTGCAGCAAAGCCTAGCGTAGTGGCCGCGCTCTCCATTGACGTAAATGTTAAAGTGTGTGTGTGTGTGTGTGTGTGTGTGTGTGTGTGTGTGTGTGTGTGTGTGTGTGTGTGTGTGTGTGTGTGTGTGTGTGTGTGTGTGTGTGTGT
>JAVQIZ010231437.1:0-10923 GCA_036023535.2 Galaxias brevipinnis | reverse complement strand
GTGTGTGTGTGTGTGTGTGTGTGTGTGTGTGTGTGTGTGTGTGTGTGTGTGTGTGTGTGTGTGTGTGTGTGTGTGTGTGTGTGTGTGTGTGTGTGTGTGTGTCCCAGGCCTAAAGGACGTGGTGGATGACATAGTGGTGCGCTCCAGCCTGGTGTGTCTGGTCATCACCAGCCAGAGTGAACACTCCCTCCACCCCTCGCTGACGGAGTTCCAGGGTTCCCACTTCCTACAGGGCTTTACACACCTCACTCCCCCGGACCTGGTCAGTCCACACACACACACACACACGCGCGTGCACACTTATGTTCACACCAACACCCTGTATTGTGGTGTTACTAGTGCCATTGTCTATGGTTTGTCTTACACAGGCCCAGAGAGAACAGATCCTGCGCTGCCTGATTCAGAGGAAGAGTTCCCTGTCGAAAGAAAGCTTGTCCACGTTGGACCTGGAGATGGTGGGCAAAAAGACCGAGGGCTACCTGGCCCGTGATTTGGTTCTGCTGCTGGAGCGGGCCGTCCATGCCAACGCCAGACACAGAGGCCACACTACGAAGGGTGTGACGCCACAAAACAACTCACTTTGTCATCGGTGTAACTGTGCCATTCAAATGCTACAAGTTTCCTGACTATGCTTAATCAACATTAACCATAAAACTCTCTTGACGCACTACTACACTTACAACTGATTGTTGTATGCTGTACAGCTAGCCTTGGCAATCATTCTCATTCTCTTTACTCTGCCTCTGTTGCAGGGCTTTGTCTGTCATGGAGAGACTTCCTGCAGGCTCTCACAGGCTTTACCCCTCCTTCTCTGTGGGGGGTGGAGCTCCAGGTCCCTAGCGGGGCGGGGCTAGAGAGGGTGGGCGGGCTCAAAGATGTCCGACAGATGCTAATGGACACAATCCTGCTGCCGGCGAAGGTCAGTCTGACTGTTGACGAATGAGAATTATTCTTAGAAAAACTTAAATTTCAATTATGCAGTGAAGGTCTTCTATACCTTTCACAATAAAGAAAAATGAAGAAAGCTGGTCACAATTTTCCGCAGTAGTCTTTGGTGGAAAAGGCTTTTTTCTTTAAGCATATTTGACTCTTATTGTCCTGTTGGCTCCAGTATCCGGTGCTGTTCTCCAGTCTCCCCATCCGCCAGCGCTCGGGCATGCTGCTGTACGGTGCGCCGGGCACGGGGAAGACCCTGCTGGCCGGGGCCGTGGCTAAAGACAGCGGCATGAACTTCATCGCCATCAAGGTTCACTGCATTCTTCAACAGACAATGTCTGGGACATTTCCAATGACCAGCTACACTACAAAGGATGAGAATTAACATTGTGTTATTTACACTTTTTTTGCCTCTCTCAGGGTCCTGAACTTCTCAGCAAGTACATTGGCGCCAGTGAGAAGGCTGTCCGGGATGTTTTTCAGAGGTCTGCTAATAACCAGCTCTATGTTTGTACCCCACACTTCACAGGGACCGCCCCATACCCACCCCTCCCTTAATATGGAGGCATTAACATAACTGAGGGGCTTTGCATAGGAGCTACAACTAGCCCTGCACTTACTCTCTAAACGGCTCTGAAGAGCTCCCATCACTGCCCCAACTAGTCAGACTATAGCTTGTACTCTGAGTGTGTGCCCTGTTTGTTTTCCTAATGTGCCCTAGTCTCATAGCCGCTAACCTACGGGCTCTCTGTGGCTGTGTGCTCTCCTGCAGGGCCCAGGCAGCCAAGCCCTGCATCCTGTTCTTTGATGAGTTTGACTCGCTGGCGCCCCGCAGGGGCCACGACAGCACGGGGGTGACGGACCGCGTGGTCAACCAGCTCCTCACCCAGCTGGACGGGGTCGAGGGGCTGCAGGGTAAGGTCAAGAAGAACCATGGCTCACCAGACCAGAACGTCCAGTCTGTTGCTAGTTTGAGGTTTTTGTAATAATAGTCGTGGTCAAAACCTACTTGGATGGCTTTTTTTAATGTGCTCACCACCCGGTCATGGCTTCACTTTCTGAGTTACGCTACTGTTTGTCAGTCAGTGTTTGTTTGTTTATTTGTTTATTTGTGTGTGTGTGTGTCTGCCTGTAGGTGTGTATGTGCTGGCTGCCACCAGTCGTCCTGACCTGATCGACCCAGCCCTGCTGAGGCCTGGCCGGCTAGACAAGTCTCTGTACTGCCCTCCCCCTGACCAGGTCTGTCATGGAACATATGCACACATACACAAACACGCGTCCACAAGTATTAGGCAACCATAAGTTGTTGTCTTTTAACGACTCCCCCTCTCCTTGCTGGGGCTGTTCCAGGAGGCCCGTCTGGAGATCCTACGTGCGCTGAGCGTCGGCCTCCCTCTAGCCGGGGATGTGGACCTGGAGCAGCTGGCCTCGGCCACGGAGCTCTTCACCGGAGCGGACCTGAAGGCTCTGCTCTACAACGCCCAGCTGGAGGCCATCCACAGCAGCCTGCCGCCCGGCACCTCGCCAGTCAGTCTGGGCAGAGGGGAGGGAGGAGGGGAGGGAGGAGGGGAGGTTCTGACTGGAAGGGCTATATATCAGAAAGAGTGGGACAGTGAAAGGGATTAAGAATTGAAATGTCAATGATACTTTTTCTTTTCTTTCGGGCAACAGGCACCGGTGTTGACTCAATCTTGATGTTGTGACTTATCAAACCTATTGTCTTTTCTGTATGTGTGTTTTTCTTCTTTGTGTGGTCAGGAGCTAGGTTCAGGGTCAGACAGCGACGTGAGCCTTTCCTCCTTGATCTTCCTGAACCACAGCAGTGGGTCGGACGACTCGGCAGGAGAGGGCGAGGCCGTTCTGGGACCCAGCCTGGGCCAGGAGCAGTGCATGGTTCTGCTGGAGGCCAGTGAGCTGCAGCCAGAGCCAGAGCAGCAGGCTAACATGTGGAGGCTGTACTTTGGGAGCTCTTACGAGTCGGAGCAGGGGAACCCGTCTCTCTCGGGACTGGTGAGAGGGGGGAATGGTCATGCCAACACTGGCGGAGACAGCCCTACACACACACACACACACACACACACACAACAAAATACTAGGTACATCCTAAAAACAAACTGTTGCGTGTCGTCTAGATTTCCTTAGTCTCCATTTCCTCGCCAGAATTCCCAGAGTGTCTCGGGGCCAGACTCCATGAGCCAGGAGCTGACGGGGCCGTCTGGACGGGAGCCTGGCTGCCCCCTGCCCCCGGCCTACATGTCCTCCCTGCAGGCGGGCTATGAGGAGCTGGGCCCTGAGAAACTGGAACACCTCCTAGTGGACGTCTGCAACATCAAGAACAACTACAGGAGAGCCAACGTCAGTTCAGACACTTGTTTACTTGGTGAACTTTAAAAAAAATGCTATGGCAAATGAGATTATTATTATTTATTTTATTATTATTATTATTACTGATATACATATAAAACAAACATATGAAATAAACAGTTGTTATATCTGCTTGCATGTTATTACCAGAACTATTGTCCTATTCTCTTTCTACTATTTTAAGATCTGCTAGGTTTGAAGCTGAACTTTCTCTCTCTGTCCAGGAGGAGTCTCTCCAGCCCCAATCTGCCTCCAGTAGGGGAGGTCTGCTGCTGTGTCAGGCCCACCTTCTCTCAGCCCTGTCTACCACCAGACCCTCCCTGGGCCAGGCAGACTGGAGGAGATACACCGACCTGTAAGTAGCACTACCAGTGGAGCCACACCTTACTGTCCACCTGTACGAGTACCACACCAGGCCACATCACTTTTGCTCACTGCTTTTTGGGGTACTTAGGGGCACATGTTTTTATTTTGACAAAAGAGTGAAGTCTTGCCTTTCTCTGTCTCTTTTGAAAGTCATTGAGCAAACGGTTATCTGACGCCTGTCACTGTTCTCTTCAAGGTACGAGTCCTTTGGAATCTCTGGAGAGGATAAACCACAAAACTCGACTACTTTGAAACCCGGACAACGTGTGACTCTAGCTTGACAAAAGTAGCTTGACTTTGAGTTTACAAATTTGATTTAATATAATTTAATAGTTTATTAATGATATTATATGTTAATGTAGCTCATTAATTTAGCTGACAGTTACGTTGAATACCTGGTTAAATTATTTTAATGTTTCAACAATATTCAATATAAAATATGTAAATTTACACTTTGACATGAATGCAGAATTTTGAATGATGATTCGTAGAATGTTTTCTATAAACTTAATTATGAATGTGATACATGTACATAATGTCATTAGAATTACTTAAATATAATTTGAATATTTTCAAATAAATAAGATACATATTTTCATAATGATATAACCTGTTAACTACAAACCTTAATGAAAGATTCCATTGGTTAAAACAAAAACAAAAAAATCACCAAATTCCTCTTGATAGTAATACAAGGGCAGCGCTAAAATATGATGTTTACCAACTTTAAAATGAGAAAATCAAATTCCATAAAATATTCATAAGAAATGTCATTATTTTAATAGTTAAACCAGAATACCTTTTCTGAAGTTATGGCCTGCAGATGGCAGCATATGCTTGATGTTTTACATCTATATCTGCCATTTCAAAAAGATCCTACTAAACGATCCTACGGAGGTCTTGGAATACTGTACGATGATTACGAATCGTTGTCTCTCTTACAGCTGGTCTGAAGGATATTGCATATATAGTCCATCTCAGACATGGCATCCTCTCTGCTCCCTAAAAGAGTGAAAGTCTTCAAAGAAAAATTTATAGAATACACGAAATACAAAGTAGTTCACCACAATGGGGAATATATAGTAGCTGTGGCCCAAGGTAGATCTAAAAACCTAACATTTCCCCACCTGCTAAAGGAGCGTTTGAAGTTCTGTTCCAGGGATTAGAGAATGATTTTCATTGGATTAGCTGTTAACTTTCTCTGCCTGCAAGCTAAAAAATAGTTCAGAACGTTCTGCTTTGCCGGTAGCTCTTGGCATTAATGACCAAATGTACAAATCACTTCTGGCTCGGTTTCCTGGTGGTGGATATAAGCTGACTTCACAGTATTTCTGTATTTCAACAAAATGCACGTTGCCTTCCTACACAAACTGGCACGGGCAAACCTAGCAGGGGTAAATATAGACACGGTCCTTGCCTTGCCTCAGTGTTTTTGTAGAGAGCACATGCCGAGCCTCCAGTCCCACGCAAGAAAAAAAAGAGGGATGAAATCCTCTTGAGGAATGACACACGTGCTGATATGAAGACAGAAGCCTTTTGTGTGAGACAAATATACCTCTCCTAAAATAGCCAGAACAGGACAGAAAAGGATGTCGGTTTGGTGTCACAACATGGGGGCCAATGTGTGGTGAGTGAGGCAGAGAGAGGAGAAGGCCACAAGGAAGTTGTTCTGTGCTTCACTTCATCGGGGCCCTCCATGTTGTATAGTTGTCACAATGGACGGTGGAAAATGGTTCAAATGGATGATAATGATGATATGCCATCGGCCTATTGTTGCGTTGTGGTATTCTCTGTACCTTTCTGACTGTCTGGATGAGCAATACAATTTATTTTTATACCTGCTTATTTCTCCCAACATGGGACACTATTCTGTCAGATTAAATTTAACCAGCACAAAGCATAATGACAGCTTACGAAGAAATGGCCCATTTAGCAATACAATTCCTGCGCTCCTAAAACAAAGGCCCGAGGCAAAGCTCAGTTGGTTTGTTGTCACACCAATAGTATTCCCCCCTGTGTCTCCTCTTCAAAGTGATCCCAACCATTCCCACTCAAACACAGCTTTGTTGTGGAACAAAGTGGCGGTCGATTTTCCGGCATCAATAAACAGCACTCATAGAATTAGTACCTGAGGAAAAACGAACTTAGAACCAAACAACAACAGCCGGAAGACACGACTGATGGGCATGAGAGAGGCTGCTCACCCAAATAGAACAGGGAAGGAGGGAGAGAGGGAGAGAGAGAGAGAGGAGTGATTCAGCAACGGAGAAAGAGAGATTAAAGAAGAAGAAGAAAGTGTCAGTGATGGAGACAGCCAGTGGACTATTTTGGTGTTGTTACCTTTATGACAGGCAGACTCACACTGAGTGACACATATGCCATCTCCGGGGATAAACATAAGTTGAGGAACTTAACTTTTCAAACTGAGATGAACTAAATGGATAAACACACGTGTGTCTACTAAATGTGTACAAAAAAAGTTTTAAAGTCTTGAACAAAGAATGTGTATGCGGCATTTCCATTGAAATAAAGGCATGATGTATTACTTCTGCATACGATCTAAAACAAATCACCTAAATAGCTTGGGTCAATAGCTGTGATTTTTCTTGGGTGATGGAATCCTGTAGTCTGTAATGCAGAAGACCGTTCATCACACGATGATATCCGTGTGTCTCCGCGTCCCATCTCCAGTCTCTTGTGGCGTTCATCAAAAATAAATGAGAAAAAAGATCAGGTAAATAACTGACAGAACCGAAAACAAAAACAACAGAGACTTTTTTTGTACTCCGCTCAGGTTGTATCCGTTGGTCTCCAGGGGTTTATTTAGAACTGCGCTTCATCAAGAGGATCTGTATCCGACTGGGATAATGAAATCATCTCGCCCTGCTAATCCTGGCCTATAGCCTGCAGCCATCCAGCTGGGGGAAAACACTGGGCTTGCACGCTGGGTGATCTACAGCTTAGAGCAAAACCAGGGGACTTCAAGTTAAGTTTAACTGGAGAACTCTAGACGGTGTTCTTTTCTACTGCGCTTGGAGAAATGTCAGACAGCTTAGTTAGTTATAGAACTCCCAGAAGTGTGTGATATTTACACCGGCACAGTGGTGCTGTTGATGTGAGACAGGAAATGATCAGCCAGTGTATAATACAAGTTAAATACAATGGGTTTTATCTGGCACATATTTCGACTTTGCATAATTTAAATGGCAGCTGATACATTTTTTCCGTGGATGGGCGAAAACCTGTAAAACCTAATTCTATAAAAGCCGGTAGAACTCTTTTTTTATATAGCTGCTTGCTTCTTCGACCTACTCTTGTAGAGGAAGACATATAAACATTTCATATACTTTCGCACCAAACGTTTTCCTACATATTGCATCTAGTCCAGTGTAGGGACCAGGGCTACTACTGGGTTGTCCGTATAATTACACCACATTCCTTAGTAATACAAATAAAGCACGCCTTGGTGTAAAGGTTGCCGTGCCATTATTTATGAGCATGCAAAATTCAAAATGTACTTAATCAGTGTCACCCATAATCTGATTTGACTACTCATCCTTTAAGGGAAGAGTAGCTGCATCCTGCTGTGCCATGCCCTTGGCTACTGTCGCAATCTCTGTGTGAAGCATCTTAAGAACTAGTGACAAGGCAAGTAAAGTCTCCTCCCACATACAGGCAATGGCAGGCACGTATTTACTCTCTCTCTCACACAGGCAAGGGCATGCTGTCACCCCCCCCACCCCCCTCTTGCACAAGTACATGTACATGGCTTCTTGAGTGGCTGGAGGTGAAGCAGGTACATTTTTCCTCTCACATTGAAGGCCGCAAGACGGATGCTTGCTTGCCTACTTACACGCTCAAAAGGAGCTGTTAAAAGCATGAGGAGAGGACTCAACATCGGATTCAAACCAAAGTACAGGCTTCGTCCAAGGTAAGCCAAGGTCCTACACGGATGTGATATCTGTCAGCATGGGAGCTGGCAGGTAATACCCGAGTTGTACCCGAATTCAACATCTACTAGTCTACAATCTAACAGCATCTGGAAATACAGAGCTGGTTGCCTCCAGTTTCTGCCTAGGGGGCCTTAAACCGGCCACTAAACAAAAGAGAATATTTATGGAATAAAATAGTGCTGTTTTCCCGACCTTCCTTCACACTCTAGTGCCCTGTAGTGCTTTCCAGACCTTATTCATTACTCTGCCTTTAAGCTTATCCAGCTAAATCTCAGTGCATCGTTCTCGCTCAGTCTCCCCCTCCCCCCTTTAATGTGTCTGTCTAATGAGTGGATAACAGAGCTACACTGGGGCCATCAGCCACAGTGAGTAATCCACTTAACAGGCCCCGCCTGCACGGCCCAGTGCACAGCGGAGACCACAAAGAGATGGAGGCTACTCAGGTGTGACCTGCTGCTCAAATAGCACACAGCGGTGTGTGTGTGTGTGTGTTCATACGATGGGATGTGGGAGGAATAGAAAGAGTACAAAATCGGCCCAGAAAACGTATGTGTGTGTGTGTGTGTGTGTTTGTGCCCAAGAGAGACACCAAAACAGATGTTGTCGGATGCTGTCATGAATGTTAAGGCATTATTAAATTGCCTAGGGGAACTATCCTCTGTGATTGAACGACTAGCCTTCGTTTGGAACACTGGAGATCAGCGAATATCGCTTTCAAGTGGTGAACGAAAAGAGAACCCTCCTCCCCTGAACACGCCGGAGAACAGGAGGCACGGGTAGCGTGGCCTAAGAGCTTCCATCACCTGTGTGGTGCATACATATAAACCCAGCCAAGCATGTAATGGGAAACGCAGATCCCAAGACAAGACCACAGCGTTTCCAGCTGACAGATGCTGTCATGTAGAAGATGGTAAATACAATGAATTCATGTAGTATTATGTATGCAGTCCTACACACAGACCTTCTTTCAGCAATTTGTAAAAAATGTAAATGCACGATATTAGATGTGAAAGGTCTGCTCAAGCAGCTGATGCATGCACAACCACACAAAAATGCACGCACGCACACACGCACACACACTCACACTGAATTGTGTAATTATTTTTTCACCACTTATGCCCAGAAATTTAAAAATATTCAGATCGGGAATAGTCATTAACGTCCGTAACGTACAGATGGCATTGAAATAGAACATAAAGATCACCGCAAAAGAGAAAAGACCCGGTGAGAAAGGTATTTCATTTGAATCTTTAATGTAAACAGCAGTTTGAGGGACTTTGAAAAAACCTAAAGACAAACATCTGAAGGTATTAAATAGGGACAAATATAAATCATACCAGAAAAATACAACCATGATTCATTTTTAAATAAAAAAATCACATGAAAGCATAAATGTATGGCCATTTAGTTCCGACAATTCTTTTCTTTTAAAAACAATTTGACACAACTTCCCTTTTCTAAAACACATACAGTATACTGTATACCTTCTTTATAATACTGACTACTTGGCAGCATCACAAGTAACTAAACACCAGCGTACAAATAAAAAAATGAAAAAAGCTCATATTGCTTTGGAATGCCGATAATAGCTGTCATAGGAGTAACCGATCCTGATTGGCAGCGAGTGAGGGATAGAAGTGTGTGCTTTGCAAGCAAGGTGTTTTTACAGACGTCTGTTGGCAAAGCAAATTTGTGAGTATACAGTAAGCTAAAAGCAGCTTTTTACTAGTAAAAATGAGAATAACAAGAAGACTTGAAAGAGAGGCAGTTTCTCTTCATACCGTGCCAGGTTTTCTAAAATTGACACGCTTCTTTTTTAGTCTACAGTATCATGAAACATGGGGAGAAAGGACAAAAGCCTACTTATTGGTCAACCTTTTGGATTAAATCCTACTTCTATCTTAACACTCGGGCATTCATTTTGATGTTCTGGAAACAAGTTTAGCTGCCGCATAGAAAGTGAATGTGAGAACAGAGACTGTGGAGTCAAAGAACCCCCTCCCCTCAAACTATACAGACAGTTCAATACCACCCCTTCCCTCAACAGCATGTGTGTGTGCGGGGGAAATAAGAACAAAAATTGGACAACCGAAAATAACAACCATAATTGAAAATGTTTAGCAGTTCTCTGGTACAAACTGAGCAAAATGACAGTGAGAGAGAGAGAGAAAGAGAGAGCCATTCAGGGTTAGAAACACCAGACACGAGAAGAGAGCATGAAGAACAAGAGCACGTCAACTAGAGAACTACTGTCAAAGGTCAAAGGCCAAAGGGTAAAGTTCCTCCTGGTTTCCCTTTTCATTGCAACATGACTGAGGAAGTGCCACCTCATTGGCCAAGTCCCTCAAGGTCAGCGCACCTATTGAAAACCAAAATGCCCACTTTCTCTCCTACAAACAATGTCTAGAACGTAGCAGGAGTATAAATTGTTCAATATATCCTTGTTCTGCAATTCATGTTTCCTAACTCATTATTTTCTAGCTCCAG
This sequence comes from Galaxias brevipinnis, assembly GCA_036023535.2. Lineage (NCBI taxonomy): Eukaryota > Metazoa > Chordata > Actinopteri > Galaxiiformes > Galaxiidae > Galaxias > Galaxias brevipinnis. The sequence continues at coordinate 817 of JAVQIZ010231437.1, read as the reverse complement.
TTTTTTTTTCAGGAAGAAAGAGAAATGGTCCAGATAATACAGTAGGCGGTAGACAGGTAGGTAAGTTCTGGATGGGTTGGTCGCTTAGTTACAGTCATAAACAAAGTCATAGTTGCTTGGCTCTTTGGGAATAGGGGGCGGGGCCTCTGGGATCTGGATGTTCTCCAGGTCCAGGAGGCGGAGTTTCATCTCCATGGAGAGCAGGGTGTCCATGTCAGACTTGGTGAACTCGCTGGTCATCTCCTTGCCCAGCAGGGCGTTGAGGCCGTCTGTCCACATACAGTACTGGGAACAGAGACACAAGGCCAGCGGTTAAATGGACTAGAGGCTTGTGGCACTCACACCACGCACACGCAGAAACACACACCGACCCACATGGGTTGGACGGGCCAAATAAGCATTGCTGATCTAGCTACCTTTTTTTTTTTGTGTCAGTTCCACCCACCCATCCCTAGAGAGATTAGTAGTGGCCACCAGGATGGCTGACGTGAGCTTACCTCGTGCTTGTCAGGAGCGATGAAGTTCAAATACTCGTCAGACTCGTAGAGGACAGAAAAGGCCAACTCTAACACCTCCTGGAGAGAAAGGGAAGAGAGAGGGGGAAGGACGAGGGAGACGAGGAAACAAAGACCGGTGGGGGTGAAGGTTATCGTTTAAAAGCAAACACTCTAGCTGCCACATTGCAACAGGGGCGGGGGGGGGGGGGGGGGGGGGGGGTGCGGGGGGGGTGGTGTGGGGGGGGTGGTTGGTGGGGGGGGGGGGGGGGGGGGGGGGGGGGGGGTGGGGGGGGGTTGTGGGGGGGGGGGGGGGGGGGGGG
>JAVQIZ010231435.1:0-25680 GCA_036023535.2 Galaxias brevipinnis | reverse complement strand
CTTTAGCATGTGATAGCTATAACACTAGCAAGCTACTTTATTTCTAACCTTTGGTATATTGTGAAATAAATGTGTTTATTTTTCTATTTCCAAAAATAAACATTGCATTCAAATTGCTTTTGTAGCAAATCATATTCAACTTGTGTAAAGCCTGAGAATCTGTTCAAATATATGAAAATATATTTTATTTAGCATTCAAAATACACTTGTTAACAGAAATAATATACTACTTATCTGTGGTAAAGCAAATGATGTAAAGACAAAGCGCAGTATTTTCATTGGTTATTCACTGCCTTGTGTATAAAAAACAATTCATTAGGCCTAACAAGGAACACACACTGAGGTAATTAAGATGGATATGCATGCCTTGCAATAGGACATCACAGGGAGGGGAAAGAATAACACTGGCTATGTAGTTTGTACCTACAACATCAAACTTACAAATGAATACAATTATCACATCTAAAACATCATAATACAAACTTTGTATGCACAATAGGCACCAAATTATGTTGTGTAGTATGGATTATACATTTATCTATAAATGGAAACATTCTTCAATGTTGTGTGTAAGTCATTCCATAGATAATACAGTATACGGCTATAGTTGTGTTCAAATATTACAATATTTATAATTGAAATAAGTTATCGTTTAAAATACCTCCTTTGTGAATAACCGCCTCTTTTGTGTTTTGTAAAAATACTCATTAAAATACACAACATAAAGACATCAATATGTATTGATGGGCATGAGCAACATGAAGATAATTGGACATGATTCAACGAGATCACATATGAAAACACAAAGACAAAAACATCCCGATACACACAAACACACAACCACGCATGCACTCGTACATGTAGAATTGGTCACTGGTCAACCAGCTGAAGTACTTGAAGCCAAAGCAGTACTTACTGTATGTAAATCATTATCTTTCAAACGATATACCCAATCAAATCAAGTTGTTTAGGTACAGTACGAATCACAAATAGTGAGATTATATATGTAGAAATCTTTCAGGTCTGTTAAGGCTTCTATTATTGTTTAAAAAAATTGTTTCCTTTTGTAGATACAAAAAAAGAAGCAAGCTCTCCAGGATCACAAAGCTACCCAGAGGATGGAGATATTTGTGCCTCCCTCGTGGGTGATCTGATTGACACGACCACGGACACAGTCCAGTGTGACGTAGACTGCTGTGCCATTCTGGACCTCAAAGGAGGCCCTCAACCCAACGCTAGCCCACTCACTCCCCTCAGGCATGTGTCCAGACACCTGCTGAGCCACAGCTACGGCCTGCGCACTACCCTCGGCGGCCAGACCTAGTCGAAGCAGGGTGAGTTTCACTACATTGCAAGAGTGGATCAGCTTCAGGTTGAGGGCCACGTTCGCTGTCCCCGCCTCGCAGAACATAAAGTTCTTATGGGCGTCTCGTTCCCCGGAGCGGGCCAGGCGCACCTGTTCCGAGGCCGGGCTGACCTGTTCGAAGAGCAGCGGCTTGTTCCGCACGGCGCCGGAGGGGAGCGCAGTCCTTGACACGGTGGCCGTCAGGGAGGAGGACACCGCCGAGGGGATCCAGATGAGACCCAGCATGCTGATCCCAGTGCTGTCGCCAAAGTAGCGGATGTTGCACTGCAACGGCGATGTGATCTCGAAGCTCAGCGTGTCCCCACCGTCCACCCTCACCGCCCCAGCCAGAGAGATGGAGGTGTCCCTGTAGTTAACACCTGTCTTGAACACGCGCAGCACTTCCTGCCTGCTGCCGTTTTGGGTGGCATAGGCTGTGAGGGACAGGCCTTCGCGAACGCAGGTTTGGCCCATGGAGTACAGGGCCTGCTGGAGGACAAACTTCACCACGCCGCTCTCTGTGAAGCGCACGCCTCGGCTGTCGTGGGTCAGCCCCACCATGTAGGGGTCGGACACAGAGGTCACACGGAAGGTCGGACGGTAGTTGGTCTGGTAGTGAGCTGACACTGATAGCTGTAATCCCAGGGAGGAAAGATAAAAACATATTTAAGAAAATATATGTTTAAGATGACATCCTACTGTACACAGATTAATTTTATTGTAGAAATATATAAAGTCATGGAAATACATGTTAACGCTGTATGTGGCAATATATCTAACTAAATATATGCTTTTTTGCGAATAGTTTTGGGAGCATAAATGAAGTAAAACATATGAGATAACGACTTGGCAGATATAGTTCAGGTGGGCAACTCAGACAACAGCTATTAACCGTTCACATAGCCCTTTTAAACCACCGTTTTACTCAACACTGGCTCCTACTAATGCTCACTGCAGTCACTCACTGCCATGTTTTTGCTCAGTAGCTGTGCACCAACCTTCACCCCAGCCTACACCTAATTCGGGTCCAATGCCCAGTATCTGTCAGGTGAATCTGCAGCTTTCTGCTCTACCAATAGTTGCTCATTGAGTGTTTGAATATGACCTTGGGCAGGAAAGTAATTCAGAGCAGCAGACCCTTGACGCCAACTTTCAATGTACTACCATGTTATTTGCAATAAATAGTTTAACATATTCAAGTGGTCCTGACTAATATGTAGTATGTTAGGTTGCCGCATCTTTTTAGTTATATAAGAAATGTTGCAGTTACATCTATGTAAGTAGCCATCATTATGTTGTACCTGTGCGGTCATGGCAACAGCGCCGGTATCATGCGACAGCCAGAGGAGACTAAAAGACGGCCCATTGAGGTCGTAGACCTGAACCTCCATACTCTGGTTACAGTGATGATTAGGACTCTTCAGGTAGAGCGTCAGGGTGTGGTTAGGCTCCACCTCCGTGACCCCACTGACACTGACACCCTGGAAGTACTTCCCGTCAGGCTGCTCGACCCGCACCCCACTGAGGTCACAACCCCCATCCTCCTCATGGCTGGCGTTGAGCCGCATGCCCACCTGGAGGAAGTTCCGGCAGCTGTGCTTCAGGGCAAAATTGTGGTCCAACCATACCAGGCCGTGCTGCTGGAAGGTGAGCTGGCTGGCCTGGTTAGTCAGAAGATCGCTTGTCTCTTTGTTACGGATGGTGAGCTGTAGACCCGGGAAGATGTGGCTGCTGGGGGCTCTGGGTGAGGGAATGGCCACGATTGACCCCCATGTCTGGGAGAGACGGTTCTCTGTGAGCAGGCCACAGACAGTGTCGCTGATAGCCGTACAGGCTGAGGTGACAGGGTCTCCGTCGCAGTCGGAACATGCCTGGCATTCTTCCAGTTCCTGGTTGTAGTAGTAGTCGTGGCCACAGACACCAGTCGCCGCCATGCTCTCTGATACACCCAAACACCTGAACCCTCCTAGCCCCAAAACAAATTTAATACAAAATTATAAATAGTATGCAATGTTGACAGGTACATGACTTGAAATAACAAATAACATTACAGCTACTAAATGATTTTGATAAACTATTTAATATCGATAATCCAATACTTAATATAGTTTTTTAACTATTTAATTGGACTGTTTACCTGGACTGTTGAGGCACTTTACTCGCTCCCCACAGACATTAGGCAGTTCAAGGCATTCATCACGATCCTGTAAAAGATCGGTTGTGTAAACTCAATTCTTCATTTTGTTAAATATTTGTTATTTCGGTTAGCAACAATATATTTAATGGAAGGTAAGGTTGATTTTAGATTTGAAATTGTAACCCAGCTGAGCAAAGATGCATTTCAGCACAACAAATGTTTTCTATCTACCTGGCAAATCCTATCCGCATTAGGAGAGCACTGGGAGACCAGGAAGAATCCCGGTGGACACACGGTGCACTTCTCACACCTAGGCACTTCCCTGTGGAAATGACAGTACTCCTCTGGCCCACAAGGGGCAGCGCAGCCCAACAGGGGCTGTGGAAAATGAGCCTCTCCGACCACGTCCATCATCTTAGCATCCACGTCCATTTTATGCACAGTGTAGGACTTCTGCAGGTGGCTTATCGCCTGGCTCCGGAGCCCTGCCAGATGGCTCTCAAAGTAGCTCTGCAGCTCCCCCTCCAGGCCTTGGAAGGACACCTGTTTGACGGTGTCGGAGAGCAGGCCAAACTGGGCCTTGACCACATCCATCTGCTCGTACATCCGCCGCTGCTGTTCCAGGATCTCCAGCTGCTGGGCCAGGAGCGCCCCCTGTTGATCGGCCAGTTTCTGCTGGAGGTCACAGATGACGTTCTGCTGGGAGCGGAGCGCCTCCACCAGGATCTCCTGGCCTTTGGCCAGCTGGAGGTGGAGGACGAGGGCGTCCTCTGAAGGAACCTCATTCTCACCTGAGGAAGAAGGGGAAAGGACAGAGAGAGAGGTGGGATGGAGGAAATAAATAGGGGAGATAGAAAGAGGAAAGAAAGAGATTGTACAGCCAGCATGACATTTATTAGTCCACACATATGCATGTCCACCAAACAAAGATAGTGCAACTTACATACCTGATACTCATGTTCTACAACTTGGAGTATCTGTTCTTGGTGTGCCTGCTCTATTGCCCAATCTCAACAAAACGTTTGCTGGTGTTGTGATATTTGCTTCTCTTAGACTGGGAGAGTGATGTGAATTTAATTGTTAAAATACTTACGGTTTGAAAAAGAATTACCCACGAGAGCCCATAAAACTGAAATGGAACAGCATTTGATTTTCATCAAGCTATGCTGGCATGCAATGTGAACAGCCAGCAACCCTAGCCAAAGCTAATGTTTTGAATATTCCTATAGAGATCAAAGCATCATATATTTCTGAGCAACTGACTGCCAGTCATTTTACTGGTTAAGCTGCAAGGCAGCCTACTCACATAACCATGCAGAGGGATCCCTATAGGTCTGACTATACAATATTTTGTGAGACAGAAAAACCTTCTCCAATGGCAAGATTTCTGCTGGTTACACTGAAAAGCAGATCATGGGTCAAAGATCATCTCCAGTGCAGACAGCATAGATTCTATTTTCTTTTTGCATAATGCTTATTTGTTATTTTCACATATGATTAAAGAACATAGTAGCATCCACTTTTGTTCTTTAAAAATTGCATTACAAACCAATGCCATTGCATAATGTGGATTCCCTTTAATTGTGTATGTATGGGACAACAAATGCAAAATCACCAATGTTATCAGACATTTACAGCTATTACAAAAATATTATATGTATTTGTAATTACAAGGACAGACCTGGTTTGATATCACATGTGAGCTGGACACCCAAGGGCGCTTCGCTAACTTCAGAAGCAGGATATCCAGCATCCGTATACTCTCCAAGAAACTGAGCAGCTCTGTCTGCAATATAAACGGGGGAAGGCTGACTGGCGGTTGCTGTATCCTCTGAATCACCCGCACATCCTTCTCCCACACAATACTTTGCTCTGGACCTTAGTCGAATTCTCAGCGGCAATTTGCATTCGATCCCTTCACACTCGTGTGTATTGTTTATGGGTTGGAGTGGTCTCTGCAAAGTACCACAATCCAAACCCGCACATCCTGAAGCAAAAACTTCAGGCGCTCTGCCCCGTTTGCTCTCCCTCACACCATCACCTTGTCGTCCGCGCTGAAATTCTACCGCAGGATATGATTCCCGTACTGCACTTTGATATACAGGATACTCATGGTGCTCTCTGACAACTGTATGTGCAGAACTGCCCTTCGTAGCTAGGTTATATTGGCGAGATTCTCTGGCAGATCTCGTCCCAGGACAGTGGGCTCCAGTGCAAAGTATCGGATCTCCCGTGTCCGCGCCACGGCAGTGCGCCCCGCGGCAGATCTCTGCGACGACACTTACATTGTCATGAAGTGTGAACGAGTAGTACGATATCAACAACAACATTGTTCTTGTCAATTCCATTCTGCATTTGTTTAAATCCCTGTAAAAACGAAAGACAAACTTCAGCTTCCATCACACTCACTTAATAAAGACATGCCATTGTGTATTCCTGTGCCTTTTCGGAAAAATAAACCCGGTAAAATAGAAATTAACTGCTGTCAAAACAGCAACAGTCAACTTTGCATTCTCGAATATCTTAAACCGCTATACTACGGATAATCTACAAGTAATTACCTTTAGCCACAGGATTTTGTTTTAAATGAATGTCAGTTTCAAAAGGTCAATAGAAACAAAATCTTCATATGCTGGCATTTCTCCCTGTCCTCCCCATCTCCTAGCCACTCCGAGGGCTACTAAACAAGAATGTCAGCATGTGGCTTTGCAAAGATTTAATTAGCATCAGGTTTCCCCCAGACACAATTTAACCCTTCACTTTCCCATCTCTATCCATAGGAATGCCCCCCTTCTCCTTTCATGACAGTGGCGTTTTGTGGACAAAGGGCCATTAAAAGCACATATAACCACATAACTTTGTACATACATACCACAGCAGTATGTAAACATGTTTCCAACTATTCCGTGGAGTGACAATGACAATAAATTACCAAGATAGATTGGTTAGTATTTTGCCGAATTTATACAACAGTTTTAAATGTGCTAGTGAATTGTCAGTGGCCTAGCATAAACGCAAAATTACACTAGTAACCTAGCTTTAATTTGGCCATACATTTTAACCTATATGGTGGCTGGTGCTAAGGTGGTCAAAGGGTTTTTGTTTAGAACATCCTGGATGTTGAGACAGCTGTTGTCCTTCACCAAAATGTCCCATATTCTTTGACCCTGTCAACGCTGAACTCTGTGGCTTCGTAGCAGAGTTTGAGGGGACTGAAAGTGAAGAATGTCAAAACCACAGCTGGTTTTGGAATCACTTCCATTCTTTTGGTAGATGACATACATTTTGCTTTGGATGTTACATGGTTGGGTTCACTTTAATCTGATTTGTTTTTTTACTTACATATTCGAACTAATATGTTGGCAAATTGTGTTCCAAACCGTTTCAACAACACCTCTTTGTTTCACTTTAAGCAGCCAATAACTTTCCGATTTCCCTTTCCAAAATCAAGAGAACCCTTAAACACTGAACATGGCAAAAGTTCTCATATGTTATTGTGTTAAAGATTTCATAGTGTGTGAAGATATAGATATTTTTAATACTGTGGAAATTCAATAAGGAATCACGTTTTTTGACACTCATACCCTCTGGCCACCCACAAAGTTCAGTGGCATGCATTAGGTCTTCAGTACACACCTGTAACAAAAGAGTGTTGTTTCAACACAGCAGAGGGCAACAGAGTACTCTGGTTATTTTTGTTTTATTACATGCAAATTGTCATACAAGTCAGATCAAGTCTTTGAACTGTGTAACAGACCATTTATTGTGTTTCAGGCTTTCCCAAACTGTTTCTGCCATTAACACCCAATTGACTCGCAGCATGCTCTTTTTTATCAAAAAGGGCCAGGGAAGTTATTGGGAGGTGTGGGACAGGATGGAGGAGACTAATAGTATTAAAATTTAGAATTCCTTTCTTTCATTTAATTTCATGTTAGTCATAAGCCTTCACACCTAACCATCTGGCCTTGTGCCGTTATTCGAAGCCTGGCTCCAATTACACTGTTACCTCCCTGTTCTAATGCAATACTGCTCATCATCAAACAAGGCTTTTTACAGTTAGTGTTTTCATCGTTATATTGTATCTACTTATAAATATGTGCATTTATTGGTGCACTAAGACCATAGAGACAATAGATAGAAGTTGACCCAGAAATGGTTCAGCTGAAATAATGGCAAGGGACAAGTGATGATGTATGATTTAATTATAATTTGTCATCAGCTTAACCCCCAAAAAGCAAGCATCCATTCAGTAGATTTGTTCACATAGGGCTCTTTAAAATCACCAATGTGTTAGCGTTTAGTAGGAGAATTGAGTTAATGGAGGCAGCCTATATGGAGTCCATCTGTTTGTCAACTCCTGGCAGAGGAAAAGAGGGTGGCTGGGGCACAAAGCCCTCCCCAATTGTTTACTTAAAACATCACATCCTCTGCGTGGTTACCCCCAGTGGAGTTCTGCCTTACAATATGATGGCAGCTTCTTACTGCAGAGAGGGTGGTGTGCCTTTCTCTGCTGGAAGCCAGGCAGTGGGGAGTAGGTCATCAAAGTTACATTAAATGCTGGATAAAGGGCTACAATTGTTCCTGACTCATACTCACCCCTTTTAGAGCTAGACTGCATTGCTAAAGAACCCTACTAGCCAAGATTGTGTGTGTTATCGTCACAATATGATGCATGGATATTGGATATTAGTCATTGACTAGTTGTTCTTGAAATTGGATACCTTTGACAGTTGATATTTTTATTTCCATGTCTTGAACAGTTCATTTTAGTTCGGATGCATAAAACTAGACTTATAAAAGCAGACTTGTCAAGAGATGAAAATATTGATGTAGGTTTGTGCAACAATCTCGGTGGGCTTTTCTATCAGAATAATGTGGAAACCCTTGTAAATGACCTCCCAGGTTGCATCAAGGATAAATGCAAATAAACAGAGCTATCTGGGTGCCTGCACGGCCAGATAAGGCCTTAAGGCTATTCACAGTTTGACAGCTTGACTCTCTCTTGCATCCCACTGAAGATTTCTGACCTTGCACCATACGAGTGTCTTAAGACTCCTGCCTGATCAGAAAAAAAACAGGAAATGAAACCTGTGAAGAGTACACCAGAAACCCTGAATGCTGTTTTATCCTTTTCATTACTGAAAAAAAGCTACTGAAAAGAGTTCTCACTACTGTCACATTTTTATTGGACTATGTTCAGCGTTTGTGTCCTATTCAGCGTCACTCGTAGATTTAACTCTTATTTATTGTAGGTCAATGCAGCTCCACCTCTAAGACTAGTAATGCCTTCAGTCATGTTAATTATTAACTAAAAACACTCGTTTTGCACAGAGTCCAATTTTCTTTACTTTGTCTAAAATGCTCCTGTGGCGTCTTCAGAAATAAACTGTCTGAATTTCATTAAAAAAACAATGAATCTACTAATCTAGACAGGTTAATCGGTGAAGTCCTTGGTATTATATGAAATGAAACTTGATAAAACTGGATGTGCGACAAAAATCAGGCCTTGTAAAAAAACGTATCCTGTACACACCTTAGTTAAGAGATAAGCAGGAGGTGGTATGGTACAACTATGATCCAGCGCTACCCAGAGTTGGCTGTTGTGAAAGTGCACAGCAGTACTGCATGGAATGCACTGACAGGTCCAAACTTGAATTTCCGCATTCAGCAGGAAACTGAAGTAACAGTAAGTGATTTGGATGCAACGCAGCTCAACACACCCTACTCTGAGAGTAGGGTTAAAGCACAACAGTGTAAAACGGAATTATTGTTTATGAACTTGCTATTCAACCTATAGGCAGACGGGATTAAAGTTGTCAAAGGTGAGTTTCATTTCTGTCATAAGCTGATATTGAACAGGTAACAGTTATTCATAAAAGCACCATTTATCTTTATGATTGATGTGTACGTGGGTGGTGCTTTTTTAAAACATTCCTTTATACTTCATATAATTATAAGCACATGCTAGTGAAATAATTATAAATGGACAGACTTGTAGAAGAACAACATTTCCTTGTTAAAATTTCAGACCACCTTGTTGAGATTTGTGCTGACATATCTGAAGTGTCATAAACGTGGTGGAAAATGTACGGTGTTAACGTATAAATATAATAAAAAGAGCTACACAATAGTTGCCTATTGTGTACTGTATTGTTGTATATTTAAAATATCATTGCAACTGATAGTTTAGTGTATTTTTCTTTTGTCATTTTATGTCAAACCCACAATTCACAAATTAGGTTGCGGTGTCAGCGCTTGTGTTGTAATGTGTGACTGGCTGGGTGGATCAGACCCTAAATGCAGACTGTTAAACTGTGTGACTCAAACAGCCATGTGGGTATGAATCGACTACAGAAAAAAAGAGAACCAATGGGTTAATCTTGAGTTAAAAGTTATAAGTCCACACTCAGATGACAGCTATTGACGAGACAATTATAAACATTTTGAAATTTAACTTTTCAAAATGTCACTCAATTTGTGAACTAATGTGCTGAAACAGATTGTTAATATGAAGCATGCCTAACTAGGACTGCATCTTTGGGCATTTATAGTAATTTGACAGCTTTAGTTGCTATATGTAATCATTGCTTATGACGTGTGTCATTATTTGTAAGATGGATATGAATGGTATTTTGGTAACCTGTTGCCTGTTTCATAACATGTTTTGCTGCCCTGATCCCCATCCAGTTGCAGCCAGTGTGCCCCTTCAAAAACCACATGCTGTTGAATGTAATATTCCAAACCGTCACAAAAACGGAACTGATTCAGAGCAAACATATTGGCATTGGCAAATATATTGGCATTGTATAGGAATAAGAGAGGGAGCTGTTTCAGAGGTTAATTTGAGAGTATCCGTTATGTTCTTTGATACAACAATTTAGCGATGTTGTCTGGTTTTTATTTTTACACTTTAAAGCTAAATCAATATGACTGTCTCTGATGTTTTTGAGAATACAAAAAAAATCACTTTGTGTGTGGGTTCTGCTTTGTATTTCCACAATGCTTTCTTTGGATTTAGCATCAACACTGGGTTTTGTGGGAATGAAATCCTAAAAACATTAAATCTAGCAATGTCTCAAAATGGTTTCCACTGCAAAACATTTCATAAAAATAGCTACTGTAGCATTGAGCTGTAACATTATGACACAAAAGACCATAACCTACTAATATTTCATAAAACATAGGATACATTTTTCACAATTTTAGAAGATAAAACAAAACAGTTCAAGCAGTTACTGCGGATATTTGAGAGGTCTGGTGGGTTTAAGGGAACGTTCCTAATAGCCATCTGCAACTGTTAAGAACCAGTCTGATATGTTGGTTACACTGGCACACTATTTGCTGAGGGAGAACCTACCATCATGTATCCTTTAATCATCATATGAGATGATGCATGCAGCAAAGTACAGCAGTGGTGTGTCTGTTGACACAATGTTGTCATGTCTTAGCAACAGCAATCACTTCCCTCTAATTCTAGCAATCAATGCTGAATTTGAAGATGCTTTTACTCTATCACTCTCTTAAACAATCAATTAACCATTCCCTTGTCCAACCTTATATACTAAGTAAAAACGGGCCTAAACACCTTTTTGTTTTGTAATTATGTTATAATGCTGATGTTACCAAAATGGGAGCGATAACTACAGTGAGACGTATTTTTGCTGTCATGACATAACAGTGTAATTGAGAAACCAGAAACCAGTAGGTTGCTGATTTATGGTTTGAGCCCTGGTTTGCTGATGTTCATTTGCTGCTCTGTTTTTGTTTTTCTAGATCTTAATGTATTTGTCAACAGGCATTGTTTACGTTTCTGGGTACTGTTATGATTATAAAGTGATCTTTGTCAAAAATTTCAGCCAAAAATGTTTGTTGTAGAGCCTGGTATGTTTTATTCAATCCATTAAAGCTAACCTATGATTTGGAGCCAGAATTTATTTATTTTTTACAATTATTTGAAAACAGGATTAACAAAAACACACAGTTTACTATCAGGCTTGGGAGTAGTATAGGACCCAGATGCAGACATGAAAAATAATAACAAAGAGTCAAAGACAAAGTAAGGATCGAGAGTTCTGTGTTTACTCAAGAAGACAAACAATAATGGAACAAAAAGGCAATACACAGGCAGGACCTACTTATAGGGCCTATTCCAAACTAAACAGGTGCATACAATAAGACTCAATCAATGTATGTCACCACCTGTGACAGTTTGTGGTCTATGACTATATCTGAACTGTATCATGACTCTGGTGACATGACTTTGCATGACAATTCTCTGATGTGAGGATTCCAAACTTGTCTCAGCTTTATGTCTAAAAGATTCCATGGTTATAAAAATACCCGAGTGGGAAACCATTGTAAGTTAACAGGGCTGCAAAATTTGCAAAAGGCAGGGCATGTCAATGCTTCCTGTTGAAATAAGATTTCCACATCACTAAGTAGAAGAAGTAGCCTTTTACCACTTCCTTTTCATTTCAGGGCACACAAGCTACATATGACAGAGATGGAATGACACAATATGCCACATGCGCACACATACACTAACAGGTGCTTATGGTTGATAATATCGGTCTTTGACAAAGCGAGGCCAGAGCACCCTCCACATTACTTGTAAATTACATCAATAACTTTCTGAAATAAAATCAGATACACTTTCTTTTCTTTACTAGAAGCCTTTTGTTCTGCTGGCACGTTTTGCCTGGCTATGGATCTCTAACTATTCCATTATTCAGATGTTATGTTCGTTCCATATTTATGATCCCAAACTTCTTATTCTAATCAATCGTGAGTCTCTTCATTCTGCAAGCATTTTTACTCATATGAGTTCTAAGAGGTAGACAAAGCTTATATGTACATTGCATTCAGAAAAAGTGTTCAGACCCCTTCACTTTTTCCATTTTGTGTAACGATACAGCTTTAATAAAAAAAATTATACACACCGCACAATACCCTATAATGACAAAGCAAAAACAGGTTTGTAGAAATCTGTACAAATGTACTGATACAAAACTGAAATATCACATTTACATAAGGATTCAGATCCCTTAACTCAGTACTTTGTTGAGGCTGTAATTGCTACAAAAGGTGCCTCATGTTGTCTTGGGTATGGCACTACAAAATTGCACCTGTATTTGGGGAATTTCTCTCATTCTTCTCTGTAGATCCTCTCAAGGCCTTTGAGGTTGGATGGGGCACGTTGATACACAGCTATTTTCAGGTCTCTCCAGAGCTGCTCGATCAGGTTCAAGTCTGGACTCTGGCTGGGACACTCGAGGACATTCACAGATTTATCCAAGCCACTCCTGCAATGTTTTGGCTGTGTGCTGTGGAAAACCTTCACCCCAGCTTGAGGTCCAGAGAATTCTGGAGCAGGTTTTCATGAAGGATCTCTCCGTACCTTGCTCCGTTCATCTTTTCCTCATCCTTCGGACTAGTCTCCCAGTTCCGGCCAAAGTGTTTAATCTTGGTTTGATTAGATCAGAGCATCTTGTTTCTCATGGTCTGAAAGTCCTTTAAGTGCCTTTTGGTAAACTCCAAGTGGGCTTTCATGTGCCTTTTTCTGAGAAGTGGTTTCCATTTGACCACTCAACCATAAAGGCCTGATTGGTGGAGTGCTGCAGAGATAGTAATCCTTCTGGAAGTTTCTCTCACTTCCACAGAGGAACTCTGGAGCTCTGTCTGTGATCATCAGATTCTTGGTTACCTGCCTGACCAAGGTCCTTCTACCCCAATTGTTCAGTTTGGCCGGGTGGCCAGCTCTAGGAAGAGTCCTGTTGGTTCCAAACGTCTTATGTTTGAGAATGATGGAGGCCACTGTGTTCTAAATTTACCACAGGAGGATTCCAATCAAGTTGTAGAAACATCTCAAGGATAATCAATGGGAACAGGATGCACCTGAGCTTAACTCGAGCAGACAGCACAAAGTCTGTACAATGACGAGTAAGCCATCAAACTGGTCGTGCTACACACAGTGATCACTGACTCATCCGTTCACAATCAAATGTCCTGTCGATGAAGGAGGGGGAGGTGACATGAAGTCAAAGTTAGTCTGTGCTTGTTGGGTGAGGTTATGCCACCCCAACTGCCACATTGGGTCTGCAAATCTGTTCTGCTAATCTGTTCCAAAGGGGGATCTATGTATGTGTGCTCTCTGCCTCAGGATGTTGTCCCACATGTACAGCAGGGAGCTTGAATATTTAGCAGACCCAACCATGCCAAAACTGATGTATATTGATATTCAATCAATGCTTTAAGACAGATGTGTTTGTCTGACTGAAATGTGGAAAAAGTGAGTGTGGTCTGAATACCTTCTGAATGCACTGTAGGCCTATACAGTAGCTTGTTTATCAGACGACTGCAGTAGTGCAGTTGTTTTTCCTGAGGAGCTGAGAATCCACCGCACTCATAATAAAAAAAAGAAACCATGTTATGACTGAAAAACTCATGAAAAAGCACTTCATAACATTTGCTCTGCGAAATTGAGCTTCACATAATACGTGTGAGAGAGACGGCATACGAATAGCCTCTGGATATCTCTATCGGATTTTGTTTTCAGGAAAAACACATAGCTTTGCTTCCCATTAACAAACTATGTTTTCTTTGACGGAGCCAAACAGAGTTGATCACAATTATGCTGTGATCTATCGATTCTCACAGTAAATGTCGAGCATCAATCAGGCTATGGCTAAAGAGAAATTGATGCCCCTTGGCCTTGTACAAGCAGATGATGATGTTTGGCCCAAAGACTGTTGACTGATCATTAAAAAAAAACTTTCAACACACCAAGTTTAAAACATGGAGATTCTCTTTTTTTCTTTTTTTAGTTTGCTATTGAATCATGTTTGGCCAAGGTTCAACTTACTGGCCTTGAGAATATAATTGTATTGAGCATTGATTTCTTAGAGGGAACAGATAAATGCCTTTGTTTTGTTGTGAGTCTTTGTTTGAGATGCCTTAAAACACTATGCAAGGCAGACTCAGCCCAGCTTAAAACATAGGTGAGGTTGTTTGAGGCATGGGGAGACATACAGTATCTGTGCAAAGGTCCACAATAGTGTGTTGGTTTCAAATGGTGAAAAAAGCTAGGCAGGCATTCTATCAGGAAGTAGATTCCTATTTAGCAAACAGTCGCTGTATTTAGAATTGCATACTATGCGTCCTTAAAATTCTAAATATGCTGGAAGAGTAGTTAATATTTAGTATATTAAGTATGCATAGTAGGCAATTCCAAACACAGCAAGGGAAAGAGATCAGTAAAGTAACTTCATTAATCAACTGATGTAACTGATGAACAGTTTGTGGTTTTTCTGTTAATGTAATGAAAGGAGTAGAGGCAAGAGGTATGAGGCAGAGCAAGTCTTGACATATATTGAATGCCTGAAGTTATGCATACCATGAATCTTCAGTCTAGGTGTGGAATTGTGCAGCAAGCATAGCCTCAGGCTTAGACCTTTATATGTACTGTTTACAGCAGGTAATGTCCACAGCACATTCTATATTTATGAATATATATAAAAAAACAAAAAACTTGCAACTACCACAACTTGTTATACACACTCCCATACTGTAAAACATTTAATTAAAAGAAGAATAGAGAAGAAATAAAACTGTTTTATAGTTACTAATAACCATGGGAAACTGTTATCCTGTCATTTGCTATTTCGGTGTCTAACTGTTTAATTTTCTTTCTTCCAAGATGGACGACATAGATGCCATGTTCAGTGATTTGCTGGGGGAGATGGATCTCCTCACACAGGTAAGTCAAGTCCATTAAAAAAAATTCTCTAATATTCTTCCTTTTGACATGACAGAGATTCATTATCCTTCATATCAAATACAATTTAGATTTTTTGTTGTAGCTTATAAGGAACAATAAGCTAAATATTGTATTTGTATTATCACATTAAAATCTCTATGCAACGCTACAATTCAGTGATCCAAGCAAAGTATTGTTTTGATCATATTCATGTAACTTTATTCGTACCACACTTACTTCTTGAAACTGCAATAGTGCTTTAGCAGAACACAACTCTCCCAAAAGTGTTCATTGATCATGGAAACGAATATGACTGGCACCACCATGGTCACACCAGGAGAATCGCTCGTGGTGGTTGTGCAATGGCTATGATTAAACAATTTTGTAGTAAAAGAGGTCAAATGGCAAATTAACAAGTAAGGCCAGAAGTTACATTTTCAACCAAAAAACTGTTTTGTCACACCATTCCGAGTTATATCAACAAAATGTAGCTTTGGAAAATAATCTAGGATTGTAGTGAGACAAGCTGTTCTCGGTCAAATTGATTTTAATCCACCATCAAGTTAGTTTGATTAAATGGAAAAAATACATGTATACACTTCACTACATTGACCTTTCCCTAATATTCTGCAGGGTTATTCTAACTTCTATGCTGTACATGGAAACAGCACATAATTCTTCAACATGTATCAACAAAACATCTCTTTATACTTGATATACTAGTAATTGATTGTACTCAGAAATCGTTTGTAGTTGGTTTGCGGTGGTTCTGTTTTTGTATCCTGATGTTTAATGTAGCACTTACTTAGCTCTTATCTAGGTGATTAGGTCAGGGATGCACTTATTTTATCTACCTGACTTGTAGTTTTTTTACCTGTTCTTGTTGTGGGCACTATTTTTTGTAAGTCGCTTTGGAGAAAAGTGTCTGCTAAATTAATGTAATGTAATGTAATTTTCCACAACAGAGCCTTGGGGTGGACACAGTTCCACCAGCATCTCCCCCCGCCTCAAAGAAAAAGAAGGACTTCTCCATTGGATTTACGGACCAACACGGTAAGTTATCTTCATACCTGTGTACAATCTCACTCTGTCATGCCAGAGTTAAAAATTCCCCAGAGGTGTATAAACCCTCACTTTGTCATGCTAGAGTTAAAAATTCCACAGAAGTCATCAAGGATTAAGTTAGGTTCATTACTTCAGTCCACCAATAGTTCAGTGGGAAAACGTTATCAGTTGCATAAAATACAAACAAATATAAATACACCAAGAGGCAGAAACATTTCTGAGGTGTTACCTCTGGAAAACTGGGCAACAAGACCACTGTCGACTGGCTGCCATTTCAAACTCAGATTAGGATGAATCTAAATGCCAAATATGCACTGTTATGTGATGCAGACTTACAAACGAGATGGATGTATGTTGAAGTGTTTCACAGCAAAACAAAAGTGCACCTTTTATTGAGGGACACTTTTTTTTATCCCGACAGAGTCCCTTAATGAACTAGACGACACTGACTTGAATGCACTGATGGCTGACTTGGTGGCTGACCTCAATGCAACAGAAGAGCAGCTCACAGCAGAGATAGACAGTCACAGACAACCCCCCCAGGCGCAGGCAGGCCTTCCCCCTGCTCCCAGGGGCCTTAGCTCCTACCCTGCTCCCTCCCTCGACTTCCCCCCGTCCCCTGCCACCAGCAGCACCAGTGGAGCTAGCACCTCACCTTATGGCCAGGCCTTACCCCCTCCGCCTCCACAGAGCGTTAAACCCTCCATGGTGAGTCAAGACATTACTAGTGACTGTTATAATGTTATCTGTCACCTGGGTGAAAGGCAAATGTAATAACTCTCAATGTGACAGGGTTTTGCATCACAGTCTATTGTTTAAATGATTGTTTTCTTAAAGTTGATCATGCAAATTGCCAAACTGAGTTGATAGCCTAAACACGTAAATACACAGCAGTTAAGAAGGTTATTTTTTTCTATTCTCCCACTTAAATTTTTTTTAATTAAAACTTGAATTCTTAGAAAACACTTTTTGTTTTGGAATATAAAGAACACTTCTAGAAAAGGATAGCATAGTATTGCACTTCTTACATAGGGAGATCATGGCAAAGCAATTTGTTGACCAAGTCAACAGGATCAAGTCTGTTACAGTACCTAGCAGCGCAAAGTAGAATGCAGAGATCCTATCTGGAAAGTTGCGCACTCATACACACACACACACACACACACACACACACAGAGAGAGCGAGAGAGAGAGAGAGAGAGAGAGAGAGAGAGCGAGAGAGAGAGAGAGAGAGAGAGAGAGACACACAGAGAGAGAGAGAGAGAGAGAGAGAGAGAGAGAGAGAGAGATACACACACAGACAAAGCAATATAAACTTGAATCAATACTAATGTTTCAAGTAGTAAAGAGAGACCATGGTCTTGGAGGGGAGATTATTACTTTAGCAGTCATGCAGTCATTGGAACTTCCTAAATCTGAAACTGAAAAACACCAGGTGCACCAAAGAACACTAAACACAACCCTCTTGATGTTTTCCAAAGTCCATTTCACATGAATTCCCTACAGGAGGTGCATTCAATAATCCACTACTTAGGAAGCAAATTGTAAAAAATCATTATACAATTCCATAACATCTAACATATCATTTTAAGGAGGACCTTGAAGCTCAATTGAAGGCGGACAAAATCAAGGAAGCACTTGAAAAGCTAAAGGAGGCAAAAGTGAAAAAGGTAAGGCCAAACTTCAACTTAATGTATGTGTATTGTTGTTCTTTTCTCTATCAAAGATCAAGATCAAATTGCAGCAAATCCATCTAGAAATATTCACAGGCAGAGCAGCTCAAAATGGTAGATCAATACCTATTTATACCTCCTGGGACACCAATTATTGAAACAAGGGATGTCACACTGCAGCTTGGCAACCTACAACAGGATGGCAAATGGTTAGGAAAGAAAATAGGATAGCGTTTTGAGGGCTTTTGGCTGGTTTGATTCTTATTGCTTTATTACAACAGTTTTTCACAAATTATTTAACTCCGATTTCTGGAACTATGGCCCATTTTCTAAGCACACAAAACCCAAAGCTACATACACAACATGCAAAACATTAGACATAACTTGGAGAAGAAAATTTTTTGAAAATGTTTTGCCGCTAACAAAATTTCAATTAATGCAGAAAAACTACTACACACTAACCCAAATTAATAAGCACAAGAAGCTCCTGCCCACTGATATGATAAGTGTAAAAACATTTAGCATTTTCAGTGCGCAGTGCAGAAGCTCCTGCCCACTGATATGATAAGTGTAAAAACATTTAGCATTGTCAGTGCGCAGTGCACAGCAGTCTGTTGTAAAAGTTTGGCATACAGTAATACTCTTACATATGTATTTGTACCCAAATATATCTCAGTATATATATATATATACTTTCATAATTTTGTGTCACCTAATTTTTCATTTCGGACTTGAATTTCTGGTAAGGTCAGTGATGGCACAACTTTCCTCAATGGGTAATCCACACAGAAATCATGTATCAAATTCCTGAAACTCATGGTTATGAGTCAGGCATGTACAGCTGATACCGTTAATTCCACACATATCTATTATGCAAATGTGTGGTACTTTGTGACATTTTCAAGTGGCACACCAAAAAAGGATCAAAGGTCACGGCATGATAGCAGGGGCTATGCAGTATGATGTGCATGCATGATAGATAGATTCGGTCTCAGTTGAGTATGATAAACTCTGGTCTCAACCACTGATCACAATATGTAATGACACTATCACTGATCTACCAAGCTTAAAACAGTACTATAAATTGATATGTACGTAATGAGTATGAGTCATGAGATAACAGAAGCAGGATGCGCGGGGCAGTTTCACAGGAACATCTGCCTTGGCCTATGAAGCACTGAATAGCCACTGCTTCATCCTCTGTGGTTTGTGATCCGAAATAACCAGTTCCGTATCGAGAACATTTACTGTGCACATCCACTCGTTTGAAGAGATATCCTTTGCATGTTTATGTTTCATATTCAAATATACATTATCCATATAAGGCAATACATTTTTGGACTACAGTTTTATAAGGAACTATTTTGCAGCCATCATTGCAGACATTCCTGAGAATAAATGATGTTGCCAAACTAAAGAAAGTAAGCTGATGTAAGGTTATATAAACCACCAGTGTAAAAAGTATATAGAATAGAATAGAATGTGTTCTCCACAATGTATCTACTTTAAGATCAAGGCTACTTATGTGGTCTGCAGTTCAACTGACGGATTGGAGAGCCTCCGTGAGATTTCTGACATGCTCTGACATCTCTCTCTGCACACTTGTACTGTTCTGGTCCACATCCCACTGGAAAGTGACCAATTGGTCTTCAATCTGTCACACAGACCAGAGCACTTAACTTGACCTAGCCATCCATGAAAGAATACAACAAATTTAAGCAAAGAAAATAACAAGATAAAAAAGTATAAAATGTTGTTTTTTTTGCAGTTGACAACAAAAACTTCACAAGATGCTTGAAAACTAAATAAAACGTTCCAAAGAATAATGTTTTGTTGCTTACTGAAACATTTTCTCAGTTGGTGGTGAAGGTCCTGATGAATGATGGGAGCTCAAAGACGCTCATGGTGGATGAGAGACAGACAGTCAGGGAAGTGCTGGACAACCTGTTTGAGAAGTCACACTGTGACTGCAACATCAACTGGAGCCTGTGCGAGACCAACCCCGAGCTGCAGCTTGGTGAGTGACCTCAAACCTATAGCGTGCGCTCAGGCGTGAACACATGCAAACACACCCAAACCCACACACAAACACATATTTATACTATATTGATATATAAAACAGTATCTCCAACACCCACTTTTACTCACTTTCACACACACAAACAACCCCTACTCGACACCTACACCCACACTAACACAAGGTGCTGGTTGTGCTTCATTTGGGCCCTGTACATAACGGACAGTGTTTATATTGACATGGTGACAACTTTGTTGTGGCAAGCTTACAATGAGCCATTGATCTAACTGCGCTTTAGTCTTTGTTTTTATGCTCACAAATCTTTTTGCTTTTACACACACACACACCAGACCCAGGTGTATTTAATTTGCTACATCGGATGCTGTCAATCATCTTACTGTATGTTTCATGTTGAAATAGAGACTGAGTTTTGATCTCAGATGTTTCTTGCAGTACCTCATCTGTTGGACTCTACTCAAGTAGGATTTAATCTACATGCGCAAATCTGTTTTTCATTTATTTTCTTTGTACTGTATGAACATTGCACAGATGACTCTCTTTTTGTGCCTAGGTCGAACTCAATTCCTGCTAAATTCCCAATGCCCATATCAAACTGTCCTCTCAGGTTTAAATAATGAGGTCAAATAACTCAACTATGACAACCTTTTTGCACAACAATGTCAGGATATTTTTGTTTATGCTAATAAATTGCTGTTTGGAAAGGGGAATTGTGAATTTCCCTTTAGAGAACACTTCTGCTTCAAGGAAAACAGTGCTGTGTATGCACCCAGAAATCATAACTGTTTGACCAACATACCATTGTACTATGATTTCAACTCATAACATTTTACTCATATCGCACAGTTGACTCACCCTACATTGTAGACCTATTGACTCATGGGTATAGGACACAGATTGGAGTACATATCATGATGACACAAACCAGATCACCATGCCAGCTCATCATGGACATAAGAGCTTTGTTTGATACAGATCTCAATCCATGTATCAAACATTAAGCAAATAGACTTTAAGTTGTACACCATAAATGGTTTGAAAAAGGTGTTTCTTTTCAAGGCGTACTGTTTTGTACAAACATATACATGGACAGGTTACAGTGTAATAATACACCCTTTCATAAAAAAGTACTGAAACAACGGTAGACCTACATAACACAAACATCCCTGCAACAGCAGAGGAGTCCATGTGCTCACATATGCAGTTGCAGTCATTCTGAAACATTCCATGTGTTTAACATGGTTCAAAGGGCATTTACCATAATGACTCCCTGCTAAGTCACACCAGCCATTTAATGATTGTAATGGCCAGGCCATGGATTGCGATCCCGGAGGCAATTGCTATAATGCCTACCTCTGTCTCCACAATCACTAGTAGCCTGTAATCGTAAAGTCAGAGAAAAACTACGGTGGTATATGATGTTGGTTGGTTTACAGCATGGTGTTTGGGTGGGCAAAGCATTAGGGGTAGGCGGTAAGTGCTCTTGATGCATTTCCTAGTTTTAAAGGCCACATCAAAAATCCTTCAGCAATTGAGCAACTTGGGTTTTATTTGGCCATGGTCTAAATGCCGGTTGAATCTGTGTGAGACTTGAACCAACAATTGTATGATTCTATTTCCAAACAGACCTTGCCGAGTTTAAGCTAACATGAAAGTCGGTGCTTAAACTGAACAGGGACCATGTCGTGAAACAGTGCAGATTTTTTTGCAGTGAAAAATTTAATAATACTATACATGGAACAAAATGAAGAAAACACATTATGTTACGCCGTAGCTGCAATCTAGGCTCATGTCATATTCACCAGCAAAGCAGCTTCCCATTAGTATGTTTTCATAATAAAAAATTTGTTAAAAAATCCCCTCAACAACCTTAAAATTATAAATATTTAAATATTAGGTAAAAAGGTATGCTTAATGGTGCCTATCTTTTTGAGTGTCTTCTGTGTGTAACGCTCCAGCAGTAATATAAAGACAAATGATCGCATAATTGTGACACTAGATCCTACTCTTTGCAGAAAGAGGATTTGAGGACCACGAACATCTCGTGGAACCCTTATCCGTGTGGACAAGGGACACTGAAAACAAAGTGCTTTTCAAGGAAAGGGAAGATAAATATGAGGTCTTCAAAAACCCTCAGGTGAGTGTGTTCATACAACTATTTTGGGGGGTCTGGGCTGATCGCCCTATTATACCAAATATGGTCAGCATAACCAGCTCATTTTCTTGGTCTAGTCGTCAAAAGTCTCAGCTCACATTTGTTTTTTGATTCTGTACCATCTGGTTATTTTCAGTTGGCCTTCAACAGTGAGCAATTTCTTTGCTTCTTTTGTTCTTAACTGTAACACATCAAAGAGAAATGCAAATGGTAAAAGACATGACCATCTTGGCGTGTTTGTTGTTATAAAGTTCTTTAATAATCTTACAGTCATAATTAATGTGTTTCAGCTGTTTTGTCTGAGGACATCGATGGTTGAAAATTACTTCCAGGCACAAAAACACATACACCTATACAAAAGATAACAGTTTTCATGTCCCTGTGTAACCTTTGAAAAGGCAAACAATATATTATCCTCAAAGCTGTTTGTAACCGTATCAACACAAACAAAGGCTGTGTCACAAAATGTCCAAACAGAGTTTTGTCCAAACTTATTATGATGACTATGGACATTTCTGGTATGGACTTAATTTTGTGTTTATGCTGGCACCATAGTAAAGCCATGTTTCTTCCTGCAGAACTTCTATCTTTGGAAAAAGGATAGGAAAACCCTCAAAGACATGAAAGACAGAGACAAGGAGTTACTAGTTGAGGTAAATACATATCTCTCTCTGTTTTTCTCTCTCTCTCTTTTTATTTTTCTCTCTCTCACACACACACAGAAACACACACACACACACACACACAGAAACACACACACACACACACACACACACACAGAAACACACACACACATGTCAGCTCAGAAAACGTCCTGTCAAGATCACCTTTCCACTAGAGGTCTGGTTTCAGTGTTTACATTGTAGGCGTCTGTTCTCTTGGCCAGGTTACTGGAGGAGGAGGAGGAGGAGGAGGAGGTCTGGTTTCAGTGTGTAGATTAGATAGATAATCTGGTCTGGTTTCAATGTGTTGATTAGATAGATAATATAAACCACTAGAGGTCTGGTTTCAGTGTATAATTATCGGAATGACAACAGGCTCGGTCTATCTGTCTGTATGTCTGTCTGTTTGCACCTCCTTAAAACAACCTGTCTGTCTGTCTCTCAGTCTTGTCTATTCACCAAACTAATAATCAAGTAGATCAATCAAATCAATTGAAGTGTTTTTTCACAGGAGAAAGCTGCCATACCATAATAAGGCACAATGACCTCACCATCACAGGGATCCATTCACAGAGGCCTGCCTCTAAGCCAATCACAGGCGACGAGTCTTTAGGCTCCACTAATCAAAAGAGTTTATTTTGTAGATACTCCTGTGTGCAGTGTTTTCCATGGGACTAGTAGAGCAGAGTGTGTGTGTGTGTGTGTGTGTGTGTGTGTGTGTGTGTGTGTGTGAACGCTGTCTTTAGAGGCAGGCTGGGAAATAGAGTTCCGCACGCTTGTAGAGAGTGCGTTTGTAAAGAGATGACCTTGAACACCGTATGGTCACGGGAGAGCTGTGAATACAGGAACAAAGACCATAAAGAAGGCTCAGGTTAAAGAGATCGTTAAGACGGCTCCCTCTGCTGGCCAGGACCCGTAGCAGCTCTGTCACAGCGTCGCCGCGGTGACCGGCAAGGGTTTTTTATTGTTGCAGGCCCCGTTCCAAACCAGCGGCGCTAGCTCAGCGTCTCCATCGCCGCGGCAACGCACCGTGCTACCGTGCCATTGGTTTTAGTCACGTGATGATTCCCAGCCTGCTGTGGGCCTAGCTGTGGTTCTGTGTTACAAACAGAGATCAACCAAACACACATTTCAACTGCTGTGTTTTGCACTGGTGTCCTTCCAGTCAGACGACCATTCCCAGCGGTCTGCACACTAAGATAGGACTGTGTTTAACAGAGTTTAACTAAACACAGGACGAGTAGCAGAGTTAAGCTAGGACTGTGTTTAACAGAGTTTAACCAAACACAGTAGGATTAGCAGAGCTAAGATAGGACTGTGTTTAACAGAGTTTAACCAAACACAGGAGGATTAGCAGAGCTAAGCTAGGACTGTGTTTAGCAGAGTTTAACCAAACACAGGAGGATTAGCAGAGCTAAAATAGGACTGTGTTTAACAGAGTTTAACCAAACACAGGAGGATTAGCAGAGCTAAGCTAGGACTGTGTTTAGCAGAGTTTAACCAAACACAGGAGGATTAGCAGAGCTAAGATAGGACTGTGTTGGACAGAGTTTAACCAAACACAGGAGGATTAGCAGAGCTAAGCTAGGACTGTGTTGGACAGAGTTTAACCAAACACAGGACGAGTAGCAGAGGACGAGGAACATTGGACGCTTGTTCTGCCTCTTGTTGGAGCTAGCTGGCCAAACACACACACACACACACACACACACACGTACACACACACAGAGACACATTCACAGAGTAGGTGGGATCCTTCGTGGTCTGCCTTTGAGACCTGTTGATGTGTAGAATGAAAACACTGATTGAAGAAAGGTGCTCCTAGGAGGTCAGTTTGCGCTTGTGTGTGTTTGAGAGAGTGTGTGTGTTTGAGAGAGTGTGTGTGTTTGAGAGTGTGTGTGTGTTTGAGAGAGTGTGTGTGTTTGAGAGAGTGTGTGTGTTTGAGAGAGAGTGTGTGTGTTTGAGAGAGTGTGTGTGTTTGAGAGAGTGTGTGTGTGTTTGAGAGAGTGTGTGTGTTTGAGAGAGTGTGTGTGTTTGAGAGAGTGTGTGTGTATGGTTGGTTGTGTGTGTGTGTGCGTGCGTGCCATGAGTGTTGGAGTACAAATGACAAGATGTTCACCCTTGTTTTAGAGCACTTTGATATTCAGAGAGGTAGGAGGGGGTAGAGATTTATAGGTGAGAAGTACAATTTTGAAGGAAATGTGAGATTTGATGGGGAGCCAATGCAGATGCAGAAGAGTGGGAGTGATATGCTGCCAGGGTTTAGAGCCAGTTAGAATCCTTGCAGCTGAGTTCTGTACATACTGGAGCCTATCCAGGGCCTTATTTGATGCCCTGAATAGGACACCATTGCAATAATCCAGGCGTGAGGTGACGAAAGTGTGAAGTAATGTTTCAGCAACTGCATCTGTTATTAGTGGTCTGAGTCTGGAGATGTTTCTTGTGTGGAAAAAGGCAGACTTGGTGACAGCTTTTATGTGAAGTTCCATGGAGAGGGAGGAATCCAAGAGCAGCTAGAGGAGCCGTTACTGTGTGTGTGTGTGTGTGTGTGTGCGTGTGTGTGTTGCTGACAACACAAAGTGAAAGCTGATTGGCTGGATCTACTTCAGGGTCTCCTGTCAATTGTCTCTCCCTCTAGCCTTCAGTCCAAAACTAGCAGCAGTTAGCTTCCCCTCAGTTAGCTTCCCCTCAGTTAGCTTCCCCTCAGTTAGCTTCCCCTCAGTTAGCTTCCCCTCAGTCAGCTTCCCCCCAGTCAGCTTCCCCTCAGTTAGCTTCCCCTCAGTCAGCTTCCCCCCAGTCAGCTTCCCCTCAGTTAGCTTCCCCTCAGTTAGCTTCCCCCAGTTAGCTTCCCCT
>JAVQIZ010231399.1:0-15915 GCA_036023535.2 Galaxias brevipinnis | reverse complement strand
GTGTGTGTGTGTGTGTGTGTGTGTGTGTGTGTGTGTGTGTGTGTGTGTGTGTGTGTGTGTGTGTGTGTGTGTGTGTGTGACTGTGTGTGTGTGTGTGTGTGTGTGTTTATGGTAGTGCTCTTCTTACCATTAATTGGGTAGAGCTCCAGCACACCGCCCATATCCACTCCCTCAGTTCCCGCCAGCTTCAGGACGGAGATGTGTCTGAGACCTGTGTCGCCATGGAAACGCGGATCAAATCAAGAAAACAAAACATCAAGCGTCAAAGAAAACATCGTAGCACTTCACAAAACACCATCAGTCGTCGCGCGGCAGTTGAACATCCTTTAGCGACCTGCTGTTCTACGTCCCTGGGTGCATGTATCGTTCTGGTCACGCACAGAGAAGTGCAGCCTTGATGTGGTCGTATGCAATTAGAACCATCCCTGCTGTGATGGACGGGGATTGCGAAAGGCCTGGTAAGCAGAGCCAGGAGACCTGTTTCCAATGAAGGGGGGGTTGGGGGGGGGGGAGCCACAGTAACCACATCAGCACACCGTCGGCCTGGGACTAGGTGAGAGCCAATGAGCTGAACAGCAGCCCCCCCCAAACCTTCCAGCTCAGTCAGCAGCAGAGGCCTTTGTCTGAGAGAGAGAGACTGGCCCCCGAGCGGAGCCCAACACTGTCGCCAAGACAAACACAGCAGGAGGAAGCTGACGCTGTGGCCTGGGGGCGGCTGATAACCCGAGAATAAGTCCACTCCCTCCCCCATCACCTGGCGATGGCTTTGGGTGTAGCTGCGTGGTCAGGAAGCGCCCTCCAATGGGTTGCACAGGTCTGCGCTCCCCGATGGACTACGGTCAGCCACGGTTACATCGCTGCACGCTGACGCGGCACGTCCAGCCTCCGCACAGGCCAAAGGTGAGACGAGCACTTTGGGTTTGTTCAAACAAAAGTCAGCGTGAGTCATATTCCAGGGAAATCAGTGGAAAAGGGTGCTCATGGCAAGGCTGACTGGCTATCAGCCGGCGTAGGAAAAAGGCTGTTGTCCCAGGAGTAGCTCTGTGCCATCGGGATTATCTGGGATCCCTCCACCGTGGAATCAGCAGGGTGACCTCAGCCACAATGGACGACAATCTCCCTCGGGATACGGGAGACATCTGGACGGATTGCGCAATCGTTCCGTTTTGGGGATTAAACGCGTGGCTGTTTCCACGAGTGGCCAGCAGCAGGGCCCTGTCTCGGCCCCGACGGAGAGGTGGGGGTCTGTGTACTTGATTGGGATGAAACTAAGGTCAATGTAAACCGCTTTGGTCCTTCAGTAAGAGAGCCAGAGATCCCTTTCTTAAAGGCACAGACCTGGATTTGTCTTTGTCAAAAAAGCTAAAGTAGCGTAAAATAAATGTCGTCAAAGGTACAGTCAAAGTGGGTTGATCTATGCGATAAGTCCTGTCAAAGTGGGGGCGGGGGAGACGGGGGGATGCTCCACGACTCACCTAAGTTGCACGCCTGGCTGGACATGGAGTAGAGCTGCTGCTGATAGGACCACTCCTCGTCACTGGGGGCGGAGATCACGAACAGGCGACGCCTCCAACGGAACCTGCAGGGGAGGTCAGAGAGGAGGGAGAACGTCGGCGGGGCTGAGATCCCACTTACACAGGCTGCCCCATTTAAAACAAGCTACTGAAAGCCTGTCGCACTGCAGGAGCGTCGACGGGACATGGACATTGGAAGTCGGGTTTCCATGGAGACAAACATTCTGTCTAAACGCGTGTGAAAGAAATGGGTGAGTGAGTGTGTGTGTGTGTGAGGGGGGGGGGGGAGTTCGAGGGTCTGTCTTTATACAGTACTGAAACAGTGTTGGTCCAGAAGGTTAGTGAGGGTGAAGCCATTAAAGTGTACGGTCCTGTTTACAGCGACAGGAGAACATGCACACACACACACACACAGAGTTAGAGAGAGATCCCTGCCTGGATAGGAAGTTCTCCAGAGACCGGGGCTTGTCCTCCTTCTTGCAGACCACTCCGTCCCTCTTCTGCTGCTCCATCTCTCGGATGCGGGAGGAGAACGTGTCCACGTAGTCAAACACGGCCTTCATGGCGATGGGGACCTCGTAGTATTGCTGTGAGAGGGAACAGGGAAGGTGATGTTTCCTTCATTTGTAAGCCATGAAAAAGGGAGCGCTTTCAAACGACAAGAGCTTCTGATATGGCTAAAACCTGAGGATCAGCGATTCAACGTTGCCTGTGGGTACAAATGGTGGTTGATCTTGAGAAACGTCCTTTGACGGACCCGGCTCAGAGTCTGCTGGAGCAGCCACATAAGCCTCCCTCCTTTTCTCAGCCCCTTCCCCTGTGCCCACGCTCACAGGCCAGTCATTTATAAGACTGGCCAGTCTCTTTGCCACCAAGCGGCGCACACTGGCGTCTTTGTTTAATCTGTCTGTGAACCGACAACCGCTTTACACCAAACTACACACACACACAGTCACACACACACAGGTGTTAGGCGAACGTCATGTGGCATGAATTAAAACAGTGTTGGGTGAAGGCAGGATGTTTACAGTACAAGGACAGGTCAGTGGAGAGGGCAGCGAGCCCAGCTCCAGGGAGAGGAGCCGCAGCGAGGTGGCGCTCGCAGGTCAGCCAGGATACCACAGGGGGGGAGTCTTCTATTGATTCAGTGTGGCAGGAGACGGGACCCCTTGGGCTGCTTGGCCCTCTTGATGCCTCGGGAGTCAAAGTGGTGACCAGCGCTTTAGCCGGTCTGAGGGGGACGTGTGTGTATGTGTGTGTGTGTGTGTGTGTGTGTGTGTGTGTGTGTGTGTGTGTGCCGAGCCCACCTTGACTCTCATGTCTGTGTCGGTGAGGACCATGTAGAAGTCGTTGTGGGTCATGCTGAACTCCTTCCTGAGCTCGGTGATCAGCTCGCGGTTCACCAGGTCCTCGTTCCGCAGACCCTTCATGGGTTTGTCGTTCTCTGGAGACGGAGGGACAGAGGGAGAGAGGGAGGGAGAGAGGGAGGGAGAGAGAGAGAGAGAGAGAGAGAGAGGAAGCTGAGTTACGGGACTTCAACGCTGGAAAATCAACTATCAACGAGCAAAGGGAGGAGCGCTCTTTCACACTGGATTTGTAAGAATAACGAGACATGTCAATCCAATAAGAAAACATATTAAATACTTTCGGATAAGGCTGTGCAACAAGCTGAACAATAAACAGCAGACTGTGAATCCTATGTCTTATACACACCATAGATTCTCCTGACCGATCCGAACCCAGCCCCTATGCCATGGACAGCTTAGAGGGGCTGCGGTACCTGGGGGATACACAGCCCACAACCAAAACCCCTAATCACTGCCTTAACACACACACACACACGAACCCCCCAATCCCCCCACCACACACACACACACACACACACACACACACACACACTCACACACACTCACACACACACCATCCAAAGAACAGAGTGTTCAACAGGCTGTCCCGTTTTCCTGCCATGTGTATGTAAGAGTTTGGGGAGGGTGAAGGGAAGTCACAGAAAAACGCCCGGCTGTGCACGGGCTGGCACACACACAGAACTCCCACTCATTAAACAGTACGCTCATGTCTAATGTTAAGTGACCCAGTCCACTGCTGTTGCTGATGTCATGTAAAACACGGGAGCACGTTTTCCATCGTACAGGACACAAAGGACCATTTGTACATGGATCCTCTGACACATACACACAGACAAACACACACACACACACACACACACACACACACACACACACACACACACACACAGAGCCTCGAGACAGTACGTGGAACAAAAGTGTTAGTCCGACTCTAAACGTGTGGCAGGGGGTAGTGACTTTTCCAGCATTCCTTCTAAAGAGAACCCTGTTGTCCTAAATAGTGACAGGCTAATATAGTTTTACAAGGTGAGCTCGCGCCCTAACATTAACACACCCTGAGTAAAGGTTGCAGTAAGTAAGGCGGCCGTAAAACCTCTTCAACTGTGGTAGTTTGGCGAGCGCAAAATCACAAGGTCTGGGTCATATAACAGCAGTCATCAGATGTTTTTTCTATAAAAGCTGCTTCTAATAAATCGAATGAAAGAGCATGTTTCCCCGCTGTGATATCTGTGATGAGCTAATCATTTGTGTGTGTGTGTGTGTGTGCGTGTGTGCGCGCGTGTGTGTTTAGGTGAGTGTGAGTGTGTATTGCACATTTTTGTGTGTGAGCATATCACTAGCAACCCCACAGGATACAAAGAGCGCAGGCTTTCCTCCTCGTGTGACATGATGAATTAGGAAGGCATTCACTTCAGCCCCTGGACACACATTTCACTGAACAGTCCCTCGTGTCTCAGTGAGTGAGACCCATACGATTGCAATACCTCATGTCAAAAATATTCTGACTCAACGCATGAAGCCACAATCGCTGTCATTTGGGTGAAACGGCATATTTGCGGCTACGTAAAAATGCAGAGAAGGTTCCTGAGCGACGATACGTCAGGATTGACTTGGAAGCCCAGTGCATTAAAAAGCCCAGTAAACGGCAGCAGAGGAGACGAGAGGGTCTGGAACAGAGGGCTGGGTCCTCTCTGGGGGAGACCAGAACAGGAGGCTGTGCATTTGGCAGAGTCACTATTTCCACACGGCTGAAGTCACGCGGCTCACTGTAAAAGCCTCCGGACTGCTGTAGAGCAGACACCTGGAAAGCGTCTAGGGTGGGGTGGTAGAGCCAGACAGCGGGGGTAAACGAGGACAGCGCAAGGTGACGATAAGAAGACGGATACACACGCCACGAAAAAAAAAGAAGTAAGAACAATACAAAGCGGTAGAAAAGGGATTGGAAATTGTACGTATGTGTGTGTGAACATTAGGCTGGAGAAACCCTGAGCTGGAGCCTGGTCCGCGTGGTGTACCCACCTAGCTGGTAGTGGTCTATCTTCATCGTGGAGTTGGTGAGGGAGCCAAAGATGGTGACGATGGTGACCTTCCTGATGGCCATCTCACACACGCTCTCCAAGTACTCGTCCCTTTGCTGCACATACATACTGTTCTCCTCGCTGGGGGAGGTGATCAGCTGGGGGCAGTCGAGAGAGAGAGGAAGAAAGAAAAAAAGAAAGAAAGAAAGAAAGAAAGAAAGAAAGAAAGAAAGAGGGAAAAAACAAGAACAGAAGTGTACAAGAACGTTAGACGGACACAGGCACACACACGCACACGCGCGCACACACACATGCGCACACACACACACACACACACATACACACGGTGGAGGCGGTGTTTACACTGAGCAGCCGGGCGGGGACGGGGGCTCCCCCCCCCCCCCACTTTCCCCACTGCCCTGATAAGAATCTAGACAGGCTGCAAAACATTGCCCTGCACTCTGTGAACAGTGTAGCACCAGCATGTCAGGACACTGAGCTTCAGATTGGATGCCTATCAATGTCATGCCAGACCCATGGACTCCTTTCACGCCAGAGATAGTGTGTATGGAGTTCATGGGAGTGTTATGGATTTTCAAAACAGACCAGCGATAAAAGGAAAATCCCTTTAGTTTGCAGTGGAGGAGCGTTGGGATGGCTCTGTTTTGACTCCGGGCCCCCAGACTCACAGCGTCCTGTACTCACCACCAGCCGCCTCCGGTTCTCAAAGTACTCCAGGAAGGAGGCCAGAGTGCCCTTGGGAGGAGCCGGCTTCTTGGTGGGCTTCTGGTACTCCTCCTTCTCCTGGTGCTTGGACACCTTCTTCCCATTTTTCTTGCCGCTCTTCCCTCCCCGTCTCTCGGCCTTCTTGTCGGGTCGCTCGGGCTTTTTCTTCTTCTTGCCCGTCTTGTCGTGTTTGCCTTTGGACCTCCTGGCGGGGCTGAGTTCAGTGTGTGACTCGGACTCCTCGGGGTCGCTGGCGGTGGGCCTGCCCACCTCGTACTTATCCTCATACTCATTACTTAGCACCTGCACACAAAGTCACACACAGAAAGAGAGGCAGAGTCATTTTTATAAGGTTATACAAAGTTATACGGATGTCATTTTTGGAGATGAATTCATTTACATGCTCATTTCAAACAAACTGTTCAATTTTTTTATGCTAATTATTATGAGGTCACCTTTCCTCCTCCATTCATTTTCTTGTGAGGCTTGGTCTTGGATGGTTTGTGAGTGGAGGGCGCCAGCTCCGCCTGCTTGCGGTGGAAAGGCTCTCTGCCCTCCTTGTCAGTGCGGTTATCCCCAGCGGGGGTAGTCTTTGGCGGGTACCTCTCCCTCTCTCGCTCCCTGTCTCTACGGGGGTTGTAAGGCTCAGCGGTGGTCCTGGGGTCAGGAAGAAAGTGGCCTGCGGTCTGGGCTGCGGTGGGCCTCTGGGTGGTGGTGGTGGGTCGGGTAGTGGTCGGCCTTCGTGTGGTGGTGGTGGTGGTTCGTCTCGTGGTGGTGGTGGTAGGCTTGGCCGTGGTTGTCGTCGCTTTGGTTGTGGTCGTTGTGGCTCTGGTGGTGGTGGTGGTTGTTGCTCTGGTCGTGGTGGTTGTCGTGGGCTTCGACGTCGTTGTGGTGGTGGTGGGCCTTGTCGTCGTGGTTGTTGTAGCAACGGTAGTTGTAGTAGCCTGAGTTGGTCTTTTGATTGGCTTCCTCACAATGGGTAGGTCCACTTGTCCACCTGTCGAGAAGAAAAATGGGGTGTTAGAGCAAGAGACAGGCATCGAAAAAGAAAGTGATTATGAAGCCAACTCAAAAGGAGTTCATTTCATTCACTATGGTGTCACCTGTGGGGATGCCCTCCTCCACCTGGCCCTCCACTTTGGCTCCTTTACATTTCTGGACAAAGCCCTTCTGACGGAGCTTCTCATGCTTGCGCACAGGCGCCTGGTCGATGACCTCATACATGGCCTCCAGCCTGACAGGGTAGGGGTACCTCTCCTCCACCTGAAGGGTCTTCTTCAGCAGGACCATCCCAAACTTGCCTACACAGACACAATACAAGAGTGCAATATATCAGCAGAGTATGACATCACAATTATTAATTATTTTTTGCCATCCTGCAAAGTTTTGTCAGCAGAAGACGAGCAGAGACACCTGTTGCACTACTCCATCATCACACACATATCTTCGTTTCCGACCTCCGACAGTGCGTCATCGTTACCTTGCTCCAGCTTGAGGAAGCTCATGAGTCGTGGGATGAGCGCTGTGTCCAGGCGCTCCTCCATCACCTTGCCCTCTGCAGTGATCCTCCGTATTTTACCCCCCATCTCTCCTTCCTGGTGAAACATGACGATCTGCTGCACGTGCCGCTCAGCCAGCTCACAGTATACGTCCGGCTTCAGCAGTGACATCATCAACCGGTAGTAACCGTCCGACTCGTGGGGAGCTGAAATCACAAGAACCCGATTTTTCCCCGCGAAGCTGGCCAGCAGGTTTGGCGAGCCGCCGCTGCTTGGCATCCGGGCAAATCTGGATCTGGCCCCGGGAGTGGCGTCATCCTGAACCATGTCAGTCTGCTGGGGGATGCCAGTCTGTCCAGCCACCCGTCTCCCTACCCCAGGTCGGTGAACTGCTCTCCGTCGTTGTCCAGGTAGTGTACTGCTGGGGGTGGCAGAGCTTTCGTCATTCTGTATGCCATCTACCCATTTTGGGTTGAGCACTGAGATAGCTTGTGCAGCGCCAGGGCGAGGGCTAGCACCAATGCGCTCCCTGCCTGCAACACCTGGTTGGACATGTCCGAGTCTAGTGCGTCTCCGCAATGGCATGCGTCTGAGGTGAGCCTGCTTGTCTGCTTCGCCTGCCCAAGCAAGTTGACATAACAAGGCTAAACTCAAGATTAGCGCTCCCTGCATTCTGTTTCGATGTCAGATAAGAAAAATGCTCCACACGAGAGAAATATATCGTGTCCTGGACATCAGAGTCTGCGATTCTTTAGTGCATTTGTATTTATATGTAAAACGATTCAATTCAGTGTGATCCAATCAAGTGCAAAAAAAAGTGCAGAAACTGCTTTTTTCAAAGCATGCCTTACTATTTTAGGAGGAACTGTGCGTAGTATTTCTTACTGAGGGACAAAGGTGTAAATTAAAAACTGTTGTATTTTCCAACATTGCAGGGCAACAGAGTAATGTGGGATACTTTTGACTGGTGTGCACGTCGAAAAGCGCTTATACGATTTGCAAAGAAAAATAATCCATCCAAAAGAATTTATGAAAAAAAATTTATGGGAAAAAAGTACTTTATTTACCAGAATACAGGCAATCTATATTCTACGGTGTGAGTATTCCCGCGAAGATAAAGCAAAACCCAAATACTTACGTAGGTAACTAAAGCTTTATAAAATAATTCAATCCCACTGCATTATTTCCAAATACCCGGGAACTCGCAACTTTCCACAACTAAAAGTGTCAGCATTTCCCCTTATCCTCTTTTAGCCACGCAGATAGGGCTGGAAGCTTGCAATGAATGCTGCTGTTGGGTGAAGCGTCTCCACTCTCCTTCACTTGCACTAGTTGAGCGAGTGAGTGTACAGTGCGCACTGGATGCCTTCCCAGAAATGTCCACTGAAAACTCCGCGTCCAGACTCTTGGCGACGCAGCGTCAGTGTCAACGCCCCTGTAGGTTGAGTCTAGTGAGACGGAAAATCCTTTGTATACGAGTGAGAATTCCTATTGATGATCTGAAGTATTAAGCCTTACAGGTGCTAGAATAAAGTTGTATGAATTACTATTCGTATGTTTATGGAATTTTATAAAGTAATAAACGGTGTCACAAAGACGAGTGAGGTGGAGGAATCACTATCACTGGGAACATTTTAGCGGAAGAGTCAGACTCCATACTCAAACTAAACCACCCCAGGCTGAAAGAGAAATACCCCTTTATTTTACTGTCCCTACTTTTTCCTCAGCGATATAGGAGAGCCATCACTGCAGTGAAGCTGGCTGGACGTGGTTCATATAGGAAATTACTTTTTGACGATGTTATAGTCATAGGTATAATGCGATTGATTTTGTAATTAATGCCATATACACAACATCATTTTTAAAAATTCACCTGAAGAATATGTCTGCCAGACGTTTACCACCCATCATGTCATGTGCTCTCTTCACTCTATCAGTCTACCTGCTGCCTTTTGACCGCTGTTTCTTAAAGCTGAAAGTCCATGATATATACTCAAGCATATCCATGGATGTGCAAATATGTTATAAGGATTGTGTCTGCCCTCTGCGCAAATCCAATTGAGGAGCAGTGACAATAGGGAGTGCAGCTGGGAACGATAAATATTCCATGCTACTCCTTTCCACTGGTGCTGAACTAATTAAAAGGCTCTGAGGGAACCATCGTTCCCAGTCCAGTTCAGCTCTGTGTGCCCCAGTCTGACCGCTTAGACCTCCCACACAAATGCACATGCAGGGGCAAAATGTCCAGCCCAATAAGCCATATTTCCAGGGAATGCCCATACTGATGGTAGTAGTAGTAGTGGATAGACGTTGGTGCTAGTGGATACAAATGGAACATTGCCTTTCCAAAAGGATGAAAAAGGACCACAACATGCTGTGCTCCTCCTGATCTCAGCCAATAAGGACCACGGAAGGAAAGATGAGGATACCATGTCCTAGCAGGATTTCGTAAATACAAATAACAGGTTTTCCCGGTAGCAAAACACAGCATCTGTATTCCCGCTAAATCCCTTTCCCTAGCACCCATCACTAAGGCCCAACAGGGCTGTAGGCCAGCCGAGGCATCCCATGCTACTCTGTTGCAGAGCAGGAGGTGCGTGCAGCATCTTGCTGCCTGTCAGCTCTCCCTCTGAAACAAATCGAGGGTCCTATGAGACGCAGCTTCTATACCCGGAGAGTCGGTCAGCGGAGATCCCTATGTGCTGTGTAATTACACTCTCTTTATGGTGGAAGGCAGCGGCGGCACTTTGGTGGCAGCACTATTACTCACAGGACGGCCGACCAAACCATGCACTTTACGTCCATCCAGAGAGGCCCTGATTATACACTCAGAGATGAATGACTGTTGCCCACATGACAGACAGACACCGCACGTAGCGTGTTCAGGCCAGGGGGCCGACGCATTTGGCTGGCCCCGAGGTTTAACACTGACTTTAAACACTCAGGCCACACGGTGATGTCCACCTGCACATCTGGTGAGACCAGACCCGTGTCAGTAGCAGGTGGCGGAGGTAAGACGTCGCCTTTGGCCCGGGGAGAGAGCAGAGCCCTCTGGTGCTACTGTGCTAGCCCCCGGCTGATTGCTCAGTTTGGCGTTTGCTGTTATCAAGTGAGGGGTTTAGAAGGTTTGCGGGCGTAGTTCACTGCCCACATCCATTTTAAAATAACAGAGTAGATCATTTAGACAAACCATTTAAACAAGGCTATTTCAGCTTCTGTTTCAATGTGTGGTTTATATCGCTGTGCTGTCTGTCTGGTGGGGTTCCCTGCCCTTGGTATGAAACGTGTCTTTGCGGCTGACATCCCATAAATCTCACGGTCACGCGAGGTTTTCCTGTTCTGCTCACGGAATGCTTGCAGGCTTTATAAAAAAACAAGTGAAAGTGTGTATAGATGTACCGAGGGCACATGCTCGGATTTAGTGCCAGCGAATAAAACCGCATGCCCAGACCGTGGCAGCGAAACTCTCTGGAGTACTCTATAAAGCTGTCCGGTCAGTGGTGCATGTCACCGAGCAGACTCCTGAGGATACTGCTCTTTGAGGTGTTACAGGTTCATTTGCTGTGACCAGGGCCCCAATGTTTGATATGGATCTAAATTACATTACATTTACATTACAATCATTTAGTCGATGCTTTCATTCAAAGCGACTTACAAGAAATAGTAATAGAAATAGCTTTCAACAAGAGAAGTTTAAAAAAAAGACAAGTTAGGTAGATAAAATAAATGCATCCCTGACCTAATCCCCTAGATAAGAGCTAAGCAAGTGCTATATTAAACACCAGGACACACCACCTAAATCACCTTGTTATCTCTGTTCCAGTGGAATGCTAATATAGTGTATATTTGTTTGATAGTGCGAAGGACACTATTTCTCACCAACTCCTACTTGCCGAGCATAAGACCAGGTCTGTCACAGTTTAAGATTAACATAAACAGAAGCATTGCAGCACATTTCCCGAATTGGGACAAAGATGACTGGCAGATATATGACATTTTGTTTGGGAAACACTGTCCCACTCCAAAGTGACATCCTGACCCTAAACTGAAGGTTGCATTGGGCCCGTGTGTCCAGTTTACAACTTGATTCATAAACACTGTGACCTTCGACCTTGACCCCGAGACCTCTGAACTCTGCTGCTGTCCAATTTGAACCCCCGACAGCTTAGTGAGGGGGCAACCTGTTCCACTGTTTCATTGACAAGTCTATTTGCCCTGTACACACTCATAGGTACAAAAACAAACGCATACATACTGAACATACACACTCTTGTTCCATCCAGCATGGCTATATTATATAATGAAATGTGCATTAAATGAAATCTGGCGGAGTTGGTGCGTATGGTAATATTTTGGTCAGGGCAGAGGAGCAGTGATAAGATACATTGAGCCATAGAGACTGATGACTGATCCAAGGCTTTGAGCCCCTGCCCCCACAAAGTACTGCCTGAACCTTACTGTCAGTGAGTAAAACAGTATGGGAAGTTTGTCTGTTCAAGACACTTAGCCTGCTGTTCAGCTGTTGTCTGGTGTCAACTAGATACTGTGTGCGAATCTACATTGCCACTATGAAAACACAGCTGCTTTTTTTCCACTTCACACACCTAAACTTAAAAGAATTTATACATCAAACAAACATTGTTTTTGTGGGGAAACTGGGAATATTTGGTCTGGGCATCTGCAGGCTCAAATGGTCTTCAAAAGCTTTTCCAACTCTGCTTCTGGGATCCTCTACGACCACAATGCCCACAATGTTTTCTATTTGAAAGTCGATGAAAGAGATTGGTTTGGTTTGGACTTACGGGAGTGTACATTTGACTGAAATAACCTAATGATTTCCCACATGTCATCGTTTAGTGGCGCTCAGCTGGGCTGGAACACTAAACATCCTGGGTTAGAAATGTGCCGAGTTAGACGTTAGTCAGGTAGTGGATGTTACACTACCCGGGCCTTCTCCTGTGTATCCCTCTGTCCCACTCTCTCTGTTCCCCTGTAGGCCTCTCTCTATTGTTCATTCCAAAGTTCATGCCTGTTATTTATTATTTTAACAGAAACTATCCATGTGTCGTGCAACTCTTTCCACTTCACTAAGAAAA
Organism: Galaxias brevipinnis; assembly: GCA_036023535.2. NCBI lineage: Eukaryota > Metazoa > Chordata > Actinopteri > Galaxiiformes > Galaxiidae > Galaxias > Galaxias brevipinnis. The sequence goes on along the minus strand of JAVQIZ010231399.1, from coordinate 3,695 downwards.
GAGCCTCACATGTGGGAACTCAGAGAAACTGCGTACGTGTGTGTGTGTGTGTGTGTGTGTGTGTAGGGTGCCCATGTGTTTAGTTTTTCCCCCTCCGCAGGTGTTTTGGTGAGACATAGGAAAACAACAGTCCCATATCATTCAAAATGAAAACATAAAATAAACTAAATCATACTGTAGACCATTAAAAATATTTTAGCTCTAACAAAATATACATTTTGGTGGTTTTTGACATTACCTTTTTGGATTCCCTCATCTCTGACCATGAATAATCTATCAACCAATATTACAAAACTCCATATTTATTTTGGTCAAAACTCAAATAAACAAATGATCTTAAATCAAACATGGCCGAGCCGACAGTCGATCCATTGAACAGATTCCTTGTGGTGGCTAGCTCAGTTAAGTGGCCTCTAAGTGTGCCAAGCCACTGATGTGCATGGCATGATTATACGTATGTATAAGCCAGGCTTTGAGTCAGCGAGCGGCCTGCCTTTGACTCTGTGTCCCTGGCCGGTGCATCGTGTGGCTGGTTCCATTCATCGCGTCAATGGGGAGCCATTCACGGGGAGGAACAGGCCGCGGAGGCCCATCCCGGGAAGGACAAGCGGTGAGTCACTCCCAGCAGGCTCGGACATGGCCTTCCCCCACCGCTAATGACCCTGGCATGTGGAGCCGTTAGGTCCACCTTGTTCTCTGCTCCCACCGTCAAGCTCAGCAGACCCGTTACAGGAACTGCCGGTTACACGCTGAGCACCCCCGCCCGCAACCCACTGCACAAATCCCTGCTCCCTGGGAGTCCGTGAGGGGATTCGTCACAGAACTGAGATGAGAGAGAGCATGAGGTATTGCCTGAGAATGAGGCTGATGACATGTAGCGTAGAATCATACATACTTTCCTTCTCTAACAGAGCCTGACTTTGACAAACGCTATTCAGTTGACTCCTTGGACTGCAGTACTTTCTCACTATAGTTTGAAAATAGATTTGAAACGTTGTGCTGAAACATTATATTCACACTGTGTTTTGTGCAAAGCAAGTGCATGAACTGGGTAATTGTAACCCGTATGGTTTGGGCTAATAATAATATTGTCATGATAACACTGAGACTTAAAAAAAAGATTGTTATTGATAGGACAATAGAATCAGAAAAGAGCAGAACACAGTCAATAAAAAATCTATATCTAACAATATAGGAGCGCTTTTCGCAAGCCTTCCCTTTAGATAACATAATGTTCAATGGAAGTTCAAAGTACCATAAGCTCTTGACAACATTGATTTAGGCTTGACTGATTTGATCTCTGAAAGGGGATGTTACCTCTATGTGTTTAACATCTATGTCTGGGAGAATAGTTAAAACACAGATTGGATATTGACATGCAGACATCCAGATTTGTAGAGCACTTGGACTATTCACCTAGAATCTGAGCAATGTACAAAAGCATAAACACACACATGTATACACACCCACGCATGTACACCTAGCGCACAAAAAATGCATTTGAAAATAGATATCCCATCACTTGGGGAAAGAAATAGGCGATAAGTGATAGCAATAACGTTGAACTCTGAAACAGGTCCTGGATGGATGGTTTCAGACGGAAAACCAGGCCTAAGCTGGACAGCATATGTTAGGGTTTGAATTAGAGTCAAATCTAATAGGCCACTTTTAAAGCCCTGTAAATGTTATTATTAATATTTTTTGATAGCTCCAGACAAGTAGGAAATGACCCATGGTATCAGTGTAATACTATTTGTAGAATCGCTGTCTAATTTGTATCCAAATATGTGTTAAGTGGACTCCTTCAGTCTTGCAATAGGGTTGGACTGCTTGTAAAATATAAAGAAACCCTTATGACCCTCTCACTACTTACTCCTAGATGCTAAAAACATGCTCTGTGTAAGAGAACGACTCAGGGGTGCATGGCCCAACTATTAAAGCACGGCCCTGAAAAAAAAAACATCCCACAGCAGAATTACACAGAGCAGGAGTTAGATGTCTTACAGAAACACAGGATGTGGAAGGTGCATCTAAGTACTTTAATTCACAAGAAAGGCCCTTATTTCAATGTATTGCATTCCATGCATGTACAGAGTGCAAGAACAGGAAACCTTTTCCCACAGAATGACAGAATAGGACTTGACATGCCAAGGAGAGCGTTGGAAAAAGAGAATAAGTAGGGACCCAAAAAGAGGAGTGACCTGTTTGAGGGCAAAGGTCAGCCGTCGGGTTACAGCCTTTAAGGGTTTTCCCTCTTCTTCCTCCACTGTCATTATGTCAACCTCTCCTTTCCCTTACCTCTGATGTTTACTGAGCTCATGTGCATTTCAGAACACACAGGGTCACACACACACACACACACACACACACACAAACACAAACACATAACGCTTTGGATGTGCTGAAAGTGTATGGCTGAGTGCAAAGGCTATGGCTCGTGTACTACTAGCTCCTCACTTTTTAAAGAGGTGGCTTGAGCTTTCAAGATCCAGGAGGTCTCCGAGAGCCCTTCAGTAACTTCAGAAGGCTGTTTCATGAACTTGTGTGACGGCTCTCTCGCAGCCAATGTAAATAAATGAAGGGAATTCTGTCCACATTGGAGCAACATGGGCTGAGAAGAACGCGCTATTGTGGACGAGTCATCTGTACCTAGTCTTGATGTTGAGCTGAGGCCAGAGGAAAATGGAAACCGTGCACATAGCTGTAGGTACCTCCCACTTCTCTGCTATGGTCTCTGTAGTCTTACCACAATACATTTCACAATGTCCTCTTCAAAACAGTGACTCCCCTGCCCAACCTGTTACCATGGTGTCACATTCTTTACCGGTGCCTTCTCTTCTTTCTGACCCGTAATCTCCTGGTACTGCCTTGTGACAGTGAACTAGTTTCCTTTAGCTTGAAAAGCAAGGTTTTGTTGTCGAGGTGCACGCTGTTGTTTAATACACAGTCACAAGATGGGAGAGGCAAAGGAAATCCTTTTAGACAATTGAAACCCGGCCCGGATACACTTTGGCAGCCTGTGAAGGGAACACAGCCCAGCGTATAGGAAGGCTTTAGTCGTTTGAACAGGGAATTCCACAGTTAGGCTTTGCAATAACATTCCGAGCGTGCACTGATACAAATGACCCCAAAGCACACTAATAATCAACGAGCCAGAGTCACGCACGCATACACAGTGTAATGAACACACACACACACACACACACACACACACACACACAAACACCACATATTACATTACATGACATTCATTTAGCAGATGCTTTCATCCAAAGCAACTTACAAAAAACAGTGCCTACAATAAGAGAAGGTAAAAATAAAAATCAGTCAGGTAGATAAAGTAAGTGCATCCCTGACCTAATCACCTAGACAAGAGCTAAGCAAGTGCTACATTAAACATCAGGATACATACGCGTACACCAAAACTGAGGATGAGAGCTAAGCAAGTGCTACATTAAACATCAGGATACATACACGTACACCAAAACTGAGGATGAGAGCTAAGCAAGTGCTACATTAAACATCAGGATACAAACACGTACACCAAAACTGAGGATGAGAGCTAAGCAAGTGCTACATTAAACATCAGGATACATACACGCACACCAAAACTGAGGATGAGAGCTAAGCAAGTGCTACATTAAACATCAGGATACAAACACGTACACCAAAACTGAGGATGAGAGCTAAGCAAG
>JAVQIZ010231375.1:0-24462 GCA_036023535.2 Galaxias brevipinnis | reverse complement strand
GCATTTGCAGAATAGTTTGCTCTAGCCTTGTTCAGTTACTTAGCAACTGTCACCAAGGAGCAGAGGTTTTCCCAGGGATGATACTAAGGTAGTGGACAGCACAACCGCTCCTGTGTGGGATTTATGGGGAATGTAGTTTACCTTCTGGGGAGAGAAATGGTGATATTATAGACCATCTGTAGCTCTGCATTCTTCTCATAAACTTCAGATAACATGGACCGCTGTTGGTGTTGATCTCAATCCCTTTCCAACAACAGTAGACCTGCAATGCTCTTACTGTACTTAACTGTTAGGTGTCTGAGAGGGTAGTCTTTACAAATTGAGAAATTTGTACAAAGAGCACAATTCTTATTTTTAATTAACCAAAGCGTTTTTTGTTTGTTTGTTTGTTTTTTTTTGCATTTGCACATAGAATCCTTTATCTTTGACTCACATCCTCCCCCTCCATCTTCCTTTCTCTCTTCCTCCCCCTTCCTCTCTCTCTCTCTCTCTCTCGATCTCGGTTGAACAAACTTGGACAGAGGGCAGCATCTTTGTTGTACTGTCAGTGAGGGTCACTAGGATACCTCTAAGGGGAGCCGAGGTAATGTAAACATAGCAAACGCCCCCCCAACAGAGTGCTTGGTACCTGATACCTCATAATTTTATGGTAAATCTGGATAGGAGCTGGAGTAATTAGATCATTAAGAACTAAACTAATATAATTTGCAATAAACTGTTCTCATTTTAATCATACATACACATCACATATAAATATATATATATATATATTTATATTTATATATACACACACACACACATTAAAGGTAAACTAGCCAATACTGCTCTTGAAATAAAATATAGAGGTATCTTATTATTTAATTGAATCCTTATTTCTAATTAACCAACGCATTCTTTTTTTTGTTTCTTTGGGATGTTGCATATGCACATCAATTCATTTATCTTTTTGTCTGGTGGACAAAAGCACTCTGAGAGAGTGCCCTTGAAGACCTTATTTTTTTTCAGTTACAATATGAGGGATTATAATTGTTCCCTCGCAATTACCTCACCTCCTCCAGAGGCTTTGTCACTGAAAATGATTGGCCTCTAATATTGACCCAAATGCATTTAATCAGCCGGCGCAGGTTCCTTGCGCTGTATAATCACACTTGCAATTAAAAATGTATTACCTCTCCCTGTTAGTCAAACGTGGCTGCAACAGTGGTCACTGGTCTAGCTGATTAGCATTACACTGGGGGTTATTATACCGCCACAATACGCCCGGCTGACACTTACCACCGCTCACATTGTACTTGGCTTGAGGAAACATGCAAATGTACAATCTCCAGTAGCAAATCAAACAAAGCTTTACAGTGCGATTGTTCACTTGGCAGTCACTCACGGCCGGGGATATTGTCCTGGACAACTGTGCCACTCAGTCATACTAATTGAGAATTTGAAAAGACTTAGGCCCAGTTATTAAAAGATTGCTGTGCTTGGGTGAGGTAGTGACTACAATGGTAAATATGCATGTTTACGTGAGGTAAAGTGCTTCATTTAAATCATAGCAATAAGCTCTGTGTAACTGGATATCTGGCATCTCACAGTCTGTGATCCTATGTTTACACAAAGAGTATTTGATTTCCACAGTCTTTGTAATCACTGGTTTACATTTAGTGGCAGATTATTTTGTTGTTCAAGGTGTTAAATATCATATTATCGCACGTAATACGGCGAGAAATAGCTACAAATATTTCCATTTCTCATTAGTTACTGCTGCACTGGAAACGTATTGAAACACTGAGGACAGTAGGCTAGAAAGGGGCCTTTTGGTCAGTGCTGATGTGCATGGACTAATCAGCGTGTCCAGCATCAATTCCTGCTTACATTACTACGTCAATGTTAAAATATGGTTTTAACCACTCGCAGCAAATTGCTGTCAAAGACGTTATTGTTCCGGACGTCAAGTTCAACTATGCCTTGCAGTTACCTTCACTTCTTAACTATGGGGCTCACCGAGCGTGGTGGAAAGGAAATGTGGTCTCTCTTACCATGGCCATATTAGTGGAGCCACTCAGGCAGTGTATGATTTTGCATGGCAGTCATTTTTTTTTGCATGCTTCCATGAAGCAGAAAATATGGGCCGCATTGTGCCAAGAGCAGACGACCATCTCGTAATCAGTTGTGATAGTCTCGTAATTAATGGGATTTGTTAATTGGGTCTCGCTTCCCCGGGGACGTTTGCGGTGAATATTCATGGAAGCCTCCCGTTAACCTCTTCCGGAAGTCAATGAACTTCAAGACACTTCAAAACATGTTTTTTTTTTCTTCTCTCTTTCGCTGTCATCCTCATCTCCATGACAACAGATATATTGCCTCGCCCTCTAATATCATCCAGGCAATCAACACCCTCTAAATGTTTAATACGCCACGATGACGGCTAATTCCCGCAATGCTCCTCGCTGTCAGGTAAACAGACCTCAAGACGATTTCCTCTCGGCCCTCGTGCAGAGACCTCATAATTGCATTCCCCGGCAGCCAAACAACCTCACAAGGTTTCTAATCACGTTAGCATCTCACACTTTGCCACTTCAAACAAGACTGAGGCTTTGCTTACGTCAAGGAGACACGAACAGACAGGTGGTAAACAGTCCAAATGGAATTTGTCTGACAAAATAGGTACATGTTCGCTAATCTCTGTCATCCGAGTTTGCACCCGTACATGTGTTTTGTTGCAAGGCAGCTAATTATTACCAAAACGATGTTTCATATCCACCAGGGATCCTTTGTTTTTATACCCATACTCCAGTATAAAAGTCTTAACATTGAAATAAACAATCCCATCATCCCAACGACTCCATCGAATAAGGGATTAATACTCCTGAAAAACAGCATGCCAGTCATATATTAATAATTAAGAATGTATTAGTTGGCTTATAAAATATTTACTAAATTATTCTGTTTTATGAACCAAAAGAGTGTGAAACTTTTACAACTTTAATCTGGCCAGGTGCAGGTCCAGCTTTTCCAACGGTCAAACATTTCCCTGGCAAGTTAGTTCAAACAACACCGCCCTACCCCTGAAAGTCCTTTTTTTCTCCAGTCTACCCCTTCGCCTAAGGCTATTCTAAAAGCCCCCTCCAAAGTTACCCCAGGACCTTTCCCATTTTTTAAAATGTCGCCCTTACATGGGGCCCTTGCCCCTCCCACTAGGAAGCTAGAGCTGTTATTGGGCTTAGGGCCAACCTTCTCTATTGGCTGATAGGCTCAGCAGAGCCCGGGGATGGGGAAGCAAATCCCTAGCCCTCCTTCCCTTGTGGCGGGCCTGACGGATCACCTGTCTAGACTGGAGGATGCTGTGGGTGGGGGAGGTAGTGCTTTATCCTATCACACAGTAGATGCATTGTGCTGAGATGGACAAAGAAAGGTCCTGTGTACTGTATAACGAAACTGCCCGAAATGTTGTTTTTTTTTACTGCGTTGTTTCCTTGAGCTACCTCCAGTTTAATGAGATTGTAAACAATGCTTTATTGTTTGGATTGTTAGTCTTGGTTTTCTGTAATACCCAAAGCATTTCCAATATAAACAACACCTCTTGAATAAGACAAAAAAAATGCAAACAGCATGAATTATATGGAACCAACAGTCGCAACTTAATATAAAAGTATTGCTTTGGCCCTGACCCTTACGGTGGATAGTACTAAATTGGACTTAGATTTACCATTCAGTGGTTCTGTAGCAATAACAGGCTGTCACGGCGTGGTGCCGCCATCAGTGTGAATGGGAACACGTTGAAGGCACAGGCAAGGCTGGAGGAAATGAAGCTCAATCACCAGCACAAATCAACTCCAAAGAAAGTCATTTCATGAAATAATCATGTCAGCCCGTTGGCATTGTCCCCGAGAAAACGTTTGGAAATGGGGGTTATACCATCCATGAAGAGAATGTGTTTAAAGTCAGCGGACTAGTCATTTTGCTGGAACCACCAAGATGTTTCCTTCTCATCTCAGACTGCCCATATATGTTCCATATGCTCCTGCTCAGAATCACTTCTCAATTATCACCATCAAAAGTGTTTAATTAGTTTCAATATGATACGTTTCTTTTCTTTTGTGGGTTGCGTATTTGAGAGACAGATCGTCTGCAAAACTCGACATGCTGATGGTGCAGCAGGGGTGTTTAAATGTGTCAATAGGATTCTGCCCTGTTAAAACCAAGCTTTGCCCACAGTAGGATTTCACAGAACGTTTATATTCAATAGGGAAATTACCACTGCTGAGTCAAGGCGGAAGCAGTGGATGGAAATGGGGACTTTGAAGTTATGGAACAGGGTAAAAGTCTATTCAAATAAATTGCAGTTACCCCTAAAACCACATACTTTGCAAATGCATTGTTTTTCAGCAGGTGTTGACATAAGGAGAGACGGGTTGAGGCGCTTAAAGGTTGATAGGCTGATGTTACTATTTTTACGGCTATGTTTAATCGCTTAAGACTGTGGTTTGCATCATAACCAAAACTCTCAAAATATCTTCAGCGTTAATGTCATCGAAAGATACGCTTATCTTGTGCAAGCCAATAGGAATTGTTGACCGGCCACGCAAATATCTAATCTGCAGCAGAAACTCAATACATTGACAAATGTTGACATGGTCAAGACGAACTGCTGAAGTTCAAACCAAGCATCAGATAGGGAAGAAAAGGGATTCAAGTGACTTTGAACATGGTATGGGGGCCAAACTATTTCAGAAACTGCTGATCTACTGGGACTCCCATGCAAAAGGATCTCTAGGCTTTACAAAGAGTGGTCCGAAAAAGAGAAGAAAATCCAGTGAGCGGCAGTTCTGCGGGCGACAACGCCTTGTTTATGGCAGAGATAAGAGGAAAATGTCCAGACTGGAAAGAAAGGTAACAGTAACTTAAATAACCAGTCGTTAAAACCAAGGTTTGAAGAAAATCAACTCTGTTGAACCTTGAAGCAGATAGTTCTGAAAGCAGCATTTCAATTCTTAACTTTTTCTAAACTAGTTTTTAAATGTAAGTTAATGAACAGTAACTACCGTGTTAAGTAACGGCAACTTACAACAAGCAACAAGCCTAAGCAGCAAAGAATACAGCAGCTACACGGCTGCAAAACGGTTGTCTGGAGCCACAATGCATCGCTAATCTCCAACACCTGTTCTGCGTACATTAATAAATGGAAGATACAACAAAAAGTTGGTAAACATTTGGTATGTGAAACTTCAAATGTCTGGTCCTGTCATCAGCCCATATAGTCTAGCCGCATGGGGCACTATCCAACAGATGCAGAGCCATTGTGGTGCAGAAAGCCAGGTATCTCGTTAGCGCTGGATGCTAACGAGGCGTACCCGGCGGCTATGGCTGTTGTTGGCACCACGCTGAGCCCATACCCACTCCCACACATAAAAACAGGAAATTCAAGGGGGAGTAATGGGGAACAGATTTGACCATTCTGGAGCCAGCCACTTCACTCTGCCATCTGGGGAGAGAGAGGTGCGTGGCTACTGGCATGGCGACCATGCTGGAATGACAGTCCAGGCAAGCTTTTTAATCCATGGGATGGGATGGGCTGGCTGCAGTCACCTGAGGGGAGGAGCATTCCAAATCCTACTTTTTTGTTCCAGTGGGAGAACTACTGCAGAGGGTTTTCTGTACGTTTGAAAAGCCAAGCTAAAATGCTTAGTCTATTCACAAGCCCATTAAAGCGTTTTTATGGTGTTACAGTAATATTAAATAGATTATAAAAAGAATTTATTGAAATGACAAGATCAATGCGTGTGCCTGCCCAAGAGTGTATCGGTTTTTGTGTGCAGTGTGTGTGTCCCACTGGGAGAATCATCACCCTCCCCGGCTGACTAGCGCGTTTGCTCATGGCATTCAGACGCTAATTAAAGCTGGACCATTACAAGCAAAGAACTCAGGATCAATACTGGAGTCGCAGTGAAAGGCCCACCGGTCCACAGCCAGGCGGGGGAGGGCTAGGATGAGAGCGAGTGAAGGCGGGGAGCAGGGAGAGCTGGGGCTCTGTGTCTGACTGCATTTATTGAATATCCACTTGCTTTACAACTGGGTGTTAAGCAGAGGCACGTATGCCTGCAGCCGCCCTCAGCGAAACGGCAACCGCACTGCCCTGGCCCGAAAGCGGCTTCCAAATGAGGTCCCTGCAGAGAGAAAGCGATGGAGAGAGGCAGAAAGAGAGAGAGAGAGAGAGAGAGAGAAAGGTGGGCGGCGGCCGCACCTTGTGTCCAGCGTTTTTCTGGGGAGTCTCCTCTGGTGCGATCGATACGTGTTCAAGGAACAGCGCTCCGAGCTCCCATGCCATTATCGGCACCTTTATGCACTTAGGCGCCATCAATGGCACCCTTCTCCATCACTGCTTGATGGGGGCCGGGGTGTGGAGGACGGGTTGCCGTGAGTACCCCCCCGGCGACGTGCCCCCCTCGTCAGGTGAGCCCGGTGGCCGTCCTCTCCCGTTCGTGTTATGGATGGGGGCGCAACGTCGTCACTTAACCGTTGTATCACAGCCACGGGAAGCTTGCGTCTCTGGCAGCTGTCAAGCTAGCTGAGCTGAGCTGACATCCTAGGTGGGATGGGGAGTTGGGTGGGGGTTGTGTGTGTGTGTAGGGGGGGGGGAGGCGGAATTGAGATTGGCATCACCGATAATCAGGGAACTCAGCTTGAAAAGGTTTTCCTCTTTGGCTTAGCGAAAAAATAAGAATGTGATTATAACAAGAATTTTCCTATCTTCTTCAAAGCGGTCATCAGGCAGCCTACCATATTGATTCTCAAGGTACAATGCCTTTGGCAGTTCTTCTCTGAGTTTGCTTTAAAGCATGTGGAAGGCAAAAGGGCGTCAAAGTTTCCGTTGGCAATATCTGAAATGAGACCAGCATGTCACTGTGTGTCACACCGCGTTACACCACTGCTACACTGTATCGATTTTTTTCTTCTCCCAGTTGTGTATGACAACCAGGAAATGACTGGTCTCCCATTGCCCACTATCTGCAGAAATCATTCCTAGTCTGACTCACCTGTCATGAGTTGTCAAATCACAACCCCCCCCCCCCCCTTTGCCCATCCTCCTCCTCCTTCTCCTAGTGCCATCCATGTATTATTTATGAGTGTTTCATGAATAGATGTCCCCTGTGCTTCTGACACCCATAAATCGGGCGGGTATTCGTGAAGGTCTGGAGCCATGCCGCCAAGCCGAGCCTGGAGGCAACGTGGAGGGGGGGGGAGGGGTCAGTGCAAACGAGTTATCACAAACAGCCACACTGACGGGGACAGGATGTGACATAAGATAAATAGGTGTGTGTGTGGGGGGGGGGGGGGAGAATAGAGGACAGGGGGCTTTGTGCTTCTCTCTTTTGTCACCTGGGCCGATGTGACAACGAGGAAAACGGCCCCTGTATGAAATGTGCAAAGTAAGCATTGTCTCACCTGGGGATTGTGTCAATAAAAAGAGCCGTGCGTGAGGAAAACGGGCTAGGGGCTTTTGACAAAGGTTGTCAGGAAGAGAACGCCCAGACAGACAGAGCGGCGGCGGTACCATGCTGGATGTCAGTTAAAAAGTTGAAAAGATCTGCTTCATGCTCGCTATTGTGTTTGATGTATACACTCGAGGTTGAAGGCATGGCTCCTTAAGTTTGGGGGATTTCTGTCAAGACTATGGGATTACGGTTGCTTTATTCATGGCCATTTGTGACTTCTTAGTTCCTTTCAGTGATCTAATGCTGTTTTTGTGCTGTCAAAAGTTATACATCATTTAAAAACTCTAAATGATTCATTGAAGGCCTTAAGTGCATGCAAATACAGCGTGAGCTGCAATTCTTTGTTCATGTTCAAATGCTCCTTCCTGTAACGGTTTTGAGCGGAAGCTTGTTATTACGTGCTCCCCCTTTCCTTTTCAATTTTGCTCGACGGTGCTGCCGATTGTGCAACTCATACGTCTGGCAGCCTGGTGCTTTTCTGGAGGAGGAGATTCATTTCCATGTGTCATAGCCTTAATATCCCACACCGAACGATTCGCGGCGGAGCGGTGGGGCGACGGGGCATAGTAATGAGGAGCAACTCTTTCTGGTTCAGTGTGTGGGGGATAGGCGACAGGGAGACAGGCGTGAGGCACCAGAGGCCATAATTATCCTGTTTGTTCGGAAGGCCTGCACTTTGTATTATTTAAATCTCTCCCAGGCTGGTAAAGCATGGGAAAAAGCTCATTTTACTGTCATGTCAGGTTTGTCATGCAACTTCCTGTAATATTTCCTGACAGTCCTCTTATTGGGACGGAAGAGGTAACTGTTGTCTTTTTATGAGACTGATTTAATCTCCATTTCATGCCCCTTCTCACATACACATAAACAGATTACATTTTTGTACCTTCCAATGATAAATTGCATTAATTTTCCAATGCAATCTCAATGATGCTGTAGAGCCATTAACCCTTTCGATGTCAAACAGGGCTGCAGTCACGATACTTGATAAAAACATTACAGGCAGGGCCATAAACACAGTTTGACACCTGTAACAGTTGCAGTAAACGGATCTGATTTGAATTTAAAGAAATGTAATAAAAAAGAACCTCCCACAGGAAATCAAACATAAACCCTAAAGACATTTTTGACACGTTGTCACGGAGATCCTCCACTGTTTCAAATTCTGAGCTGTCAGCTGGTCTGAACGTTGAGCGAAGATGTCATCAACTTTTCAAATCAGATGGAAGACCTTTTTTTTCCCTATCCAGTGTCTTATATAAAAAAAAAACTTTGGCACATCTGGAGTCTTGCAAGGTTATGAAATGTGTCCCAATTATTTTATAGCACTCCCATGTAACTTCAAAGTACTGATAATGGAAACAACATCCAACAGCCTAGCGATTAAACTTTACCAAAGTATCCAATTTTACAAGTTCTACCAAGTTCTTTATCTCAAACTTCAAGTAGTGGCTTGGCTTCTTTTGTAAGCCTCTTTGAAGAAATGGACGAGAGTTTTGGGAAACGGGAGACATCACCCGCACTTTAGGAGGAAGTACGTTGCAGAGAGACCAGAGAAGAAGAAAAAAAAAAGCATGCCTTTTTATGAATCGTTATCTAATCACTCCAGGGCACATGTAGGAACAGGAGCAACACAGGGAGCATGCTGGGAGATGAGAGTCGGTGCCGTATTTTATGTTCTCCAGATTGTTAAGTGTCAAACTCCTGGTGGGCTGAGTTAAAGAGCCAACAACAAAGGCATATGCAGCACCAGCATGCGATACACAACACAAGGGCCCTGTCAGCAAGAGTCAGGCAACTCCTAGCATCTGGACGAGGAGATTCACAATTCTTTATTTAATTGTTAATATATATATAATTAATTTTTGGCTAAGCAGAAGCGTTCACACATCCCCATTTGCTACAGCTGGATGGTTGCTGAGCAGATTGGGGTTGAATGCTACAAAGACGGCCTCCTGCTGAGATTGGAAAGACCTACTGTCTCTTTAAAAGGGCAATATTCCCACAGACAGCACATGATGAACTGTGTCAGTTTTTCTTAAACAAATCTAATAAAATATAAAGAATTTTGTTAAGATTCTCTTAAAAGCTGCACTTAATCGCTTAAGCATTTTAAGTACTATTCGGAAGGTGTCTTACTAAACTTGTGAAGCCAAGGCAGCAAATTGGTCATGATGTTCAATTTGACTCGAGTCTGGCCTGTCAAGTCTGCCCTGTATGTATAGGCGAGAATGAGTCACTGTCTTCATCCTGTGTGCACAAATAGTCGCTCATGACCAATGACTTATGAAGAGGAAAAATGGCTTTCAATCCCGTGGCCCCCCTCCTCTTCTCTCCGACATCCTCTGCCATCACAACAGACAGGAAGAGGGTGGGAAGTGGCCCCGGGGGAAATAAAAAAGCGCTAGCTGTTGGAGGAAATCTGAAGAGTAGCTAATTTTCCACTCTTTGTGTTTGACCCCCTTCACCTACGCCGCCTCCTGACAGCGAGGCATATCACATGGAGAGAGCCTCACCGAGCTCAGACACACACTCACAGTCACACCATGATGAAGGTTTTTAACAGAATACCTGGAGACTGGTAAAAGGAATGGAAGGAGGAGCGAGGTGTGGCAGCGGCGGTCGTGCTTAGTGTGAATTGGGAAGAACCGCCTGCGTTCGGGTTTTTTTCCCCTGCATTTTGTGCCCTTCCTCCCTCTGAGAAACCAGCCTTTACACGACTTAAATTGAGCCGAGGTTTTCTGGGGTCGTTATGTTTATTTGGCCCCAGCCACCCCATGTCAGGATGAAACAGAACGAGAATAAAAAAGGAAACGTCTGGTGCAATGTGGGGTGAGAACAATCGTCAAACCACGTCCAAAATGCTACACTGTATCAAAATGGTGGCCTTAGCTCATCGGAGGTCTTCATCATGGTATGTTAACATTCCATAGTCCGTGGCCATGCCAACGTAGCCCACTGAATCCCCTCTCAAGATGTGCATCGTTCTCAACACAGACCTGAGGTTCATCTTAATTTTTTTTGCCGGCCATTTTTATGAGCAGCAAAACAGCTATGCTGAGGGCAATGGAAATGGTGCTGGCTGTGTGCAGAGCTAAACTCTGACTGGAGGATGTCACGCAGCATGCGCAGAGACCAGGCACCTCCAGCAGCGAGGTGCTCCATGTTAATTATTTCATTTATTTCACCAGCCGGGAGAGAGAGCGAGAGAGCGAGAGAGCGGGGGAGGCTGCAATAAGGGCTGCTTTCACCTGGAGCCACTGGCGTGCCACTAATAAGGCATTAACCATTTTGATCTAGCCGCCGCGTTGAAGCCTCTCTCACATCAAGCACAGCTTCGCCAAAGCCGGCTGGAGCTTGCACGTGTTGCTTCCAGTCCAAATACCCAGTGGAAACCCCTGCTTCCTGCATCAGACATATCAATGGGAAATAATGACTTTTTAGCTAATCACTTGCTTCCTTTCCTCCTTTATCAAATCTGAGGGATTTTTGCCTCGCAATAAGCAAATTTGTCAGAGGAAACACCTTTATTATTGACAGTAATCCAAATTTTACTAGCTTTGATAAGGGAAGAAACCCTACCTCTGCTAGTCGCTCTTCCTCTCAACCGCTCAAAGGAGCAGAACAACAATAATCCTGTTTTTTGTGTGTGTGTGTGGGGGGGGGGGGGGGAAACGCCGACACACGACAAGAAACAACACAAGACTGAAAGAAAGATTAACGGCTTATTAGTGTATCTATGCATCCTCGAGGCGGCAGGGATTACACCGATAATTCACAGTAGTTTTAGTGTTGATTCCACAAAGCCCTTCCCCGAGTGACTCCATCTCGGAACTACCGGCCACTTCCCCCCTCGTGTCCCCGTCCGTTTCTCCAGATCACAGAGCGCACGTAAGCAACGACGGAAGTCGAACAAGCCCTTATTTTTTGCTAATTTCGTTCAGATAGGATTAGAGGAAAGGTATGAAAGGTAAGTCGGAGATGGACCTGTTTTGGGGGAACATCCTAACGAAAGGCTGTGCAGACGTAACCATTTTGTTTGTGAAAAAAAGACAAAAAGGACAAGAAATGGTTGAGGTAGCTTTTAGAATTGCTCTCATACAGTGGCATTCGGTTACTTCATGTGTGGCCTTCTGTTCTTAGGGGCAGAAATCACCCTTTGTCCCTCTGTGTTAGATCATCCGGTTAAAAGCAGGAAACAAGTAAATACAATCCGCTGAAGCAGGTGTGACAGGTCAATCGTCCCGCTGTGAAATGTACTCACCATATCTCTGTAAAACCCCCTTTGAAACAAGTCTCAGTACACAAGGTGTGTGTGTGCGTGCGCGCGTGCGTGCGTGCACGAGTTATCTGTCTTGTTGATCTCTTTAATCCGGATATGCCGAGTCCAGGTATCTGACTGGCATCTTGTCCTTTGCTCTCCCCCAAGCGCTTGGTTCCCGTGTCTTTGCTAGCTGTCCCCCGGACAAAGAAAAGGGTGGAAGCCCAGTCACACAGATTCAATAAACACGGCACCAATGCCGTGGCACGTCAACAGTACAAACTCACAAAGAATGTGACAAAAAAACAAAACAATCTGTGATCTCTGGACAAACTGGAATATGTCAAAAGATGTGAGACATCACAGAATGGGACCAGCCAACCCAAAGAGGCACCCTACATCGGGTTTCTGTTGAGGGGGACAAGGGGGGGTTTTAATTGTTGCTTCAGGGGGACTTTGAACTGAGCGCTCTCCTACATAACGGCACAGCTCCCTTCGCCAGACCTGGCACTTGTTGACGTGGGCATGATGCCCCTGTACCCCCCCCCCTCTCCCCTCCCAGCGCGCTCAGTGGGCCCTCGCTCAACTTGGCACAGATGGCCGAGCCCAGCAGATGTTTTATCTGGGCTTGCTTCCTCTTTCCTCCCCGCTCTCCTCGTGCAGAATGGATTTAGGTTGGAGAGTTGATGAGGCTATTTGCATCAGTCTAAAGCTGTTTTCTGTTGATTGTTTTGAAGGAAGGACACCAGGCAGGAAAAACTTTTCTGCCTACGTCCCTCGGAGAAGGCTTCTCATTTGTCCAGCAGACAGCTTGGGTTTCTGTTCCTTTCCCCGGGCTTGCTTATTTGCTGTGGGTGTGTAGGCAGCGATATATTACTTTGATAAAGTGCTTGTTTGGGTTTTGTTCAAATGTATTTCACTGACACTGTATCTGTGTGTATGCTACATGCATTTCTCACAATCCCATCAACATGGTGCAATTAATCTTGACAACAGCTGCCAACTATCTCAGTGGCACAGGCACGTATGATTGCCCGTTGAAAGGAAAATAGAGCACACATTTTATTATGCTGCTCATAGTCACTTGCAACACATAGGCAATCAATGGTAGGAACTTGAAATCTGAGTTTGCACTGTCCTAAGCCAAAGATTTGTATTAATAGTTTGGGTGGGTCCCTTTAGCCACGTGCTTGATTGGGAGCACTCAAGGTGAGGGCCCAAGTTCTGCTCGGCAGCTGCACAACATCCAGAACAGGAAGTCATTCTCCCTGTGCTGAGCCGGCGTTCTCCCAGCGCTCCGCCCCACGACAGAGGCCCTCTCCACTTACAGCAGACGGGGCGGCTAACCCGGTTATGCCTCAATCGGATTATCAATTTATCTGCTAAGTTGAAATCTACAGATTGCGGGCAGCAGCGAGTGTGACAGGCTAAGGACCCCGCTGTCAAGCCTGATTGATGGAGCTCCTTATTTGGAGAGACGGAGGGCCCATTTATAAAGCTGTAATTGCTCCTGTGATATCGACACTTTTCCCGGACGCCGGTAACCTCTGCCACCGGCTTCTCTTTCACCATGCAGACACACATCCAATGCCCATAATGGTTTCATTTTCTCAGAGCACTGCGTTTTGCAAATCAAATGTGGTGTGTGTCTGTGTGGGGAGGGGGGTGTGTATTTTTTTTTCTTCAATGCGTTTTCCCCGAGCTGATTGTTAAGAGAGACAGGTGGGTAGAATCCTGAAGCAGTGTTCTGAGGGAAGAGGAGAGGCAGAAGGACAAGCACAGGGAAGTCACAGACTTCCTCTCATCGGCATCTGGGAACTGGACGAGCCCAGCAAGTTTAGTATTCAGATTCCACGTTGGTTCAAATCAGATGGGTTATCACACAGAGGAGTGCCGGAGATGGGATCCTAAATTAGACCTGCAGCGGGACGGAGACGAGCCGCCATTAGAAGTCAAGCTAAACTAACTAGGGGAATTATTTTTACATTACACCCTCCATTTTTTTTTCCATTTCGTTTTTTGGTAGCAAAACCGTCTTAAAATTAGCAAAGCAATTCTCTTTGTTCTTTTGCCACTGCACATGTTGAGCCAGACTGCCAGTTTTCATCGTTTTCCATTACTCCCACCCATTATTTCCTAATTTCCGTTCACTTGCTCTTCAGGCACCTCTCGCACAAAGCAATCACACAGTGGTTAATGGCTGCTACTGTCCCGTTCTATGCAGAGAGCCGGACAGTCTAGTGCTCCCATGGATGGTTATTCTGAGGAAATGAAAGAAGATGGGGGCCGCTGGTAAAACAGTACAACAGAAATCACTCACCTAGCATGTAAGGTCCCTTACACATGTCTATTTGTACAGGTGGTTTTCCGATAATGTGCTTAAAGCTATTTGTTGTTATTACTTTTACACAGGCTCCTTCCCAAGATGACGTCAGGTTATCAATTTTGCAGGTATACACATTACCTTTCTTTATTTTTGAAGCGTTAGAGATAAAAAGAGGATGAGTTGTAAGTCAATCTCATGCTGTTAGAAACGTCTTTACTAGGATTCAAATCCCTCAACCTATCGTCGAGTGTCACACTCAAAATGGCAGCCGGTAGCCCCGAATCATGCAAGTAAAACCGCAAGCGCAGTATGAGTGGGTGAAGACTGCTTGGTGGTCGTGCCATTATCCTGCCAGGCCCTGTGGGTGATTATAACCTGTGGCCCCAGCCGCTCACTCTCAAGGCTCCCTAATAAGGCTCCAGAGGTGGGGTAATTGGTCCTTAATTACCACCGTCGTCCCACCAACATGCATGCGCTACAGCTGCCTCCACCGAAGAAACGAAAAGAAGAAAAAGGCTAGGGGCATGAATAAGCAACGCAAGAGGACGGTGGGGTTTTGTTCTGTAATTGTGGGAGGATGCGGGAGGGAGGGTAAACACAACACGGAACCTCGTCGGGACAAATTGCTAAGACGTGAATTATACATTTCCAGTAAAACTATTTCTTTCTCTGTCTCTTTGCTCTCTGTGTTTCTTCTCGCTCGCTCTCGTTTTTGTTTTTTTTCTTCTCTCTCTCGCGTCTTTCGAGGCGCCTCTAAGGATGGGAAACCGCCTTGCTCATGAAATGTTAAGGGGACAGCTGGCAACAAAACAAGCACGTGGCAAATAAGAGGGAAGAGCTCCCGTGGATCAGGCTCCCAGTGTACTGTAGACATCGTGAGGTGGGGAACAGTGGAAGTGCTTTGAGATTAGGGTAAAATATCACAACTTTGAGAGACCTCTTGGACAAATGGCTGACCTTGGAATAAAAACAGAGTGTGTGTAATGTTTTGATTATAGCACGAGATAATTTGTTAAACAGCCTTATATTGGCTTCAGTTCAGACTATAGCGTGTTATTTTGTCACCAGAAAAAGACACAATTTCCAAAAGGTCCTCACTCCTTACCAGTCCACAGTCTCTGTGTTTCAAGTTTGCCCTTCATGCTGTAAATTGCTATCCACGGTGCCTCACACGAAACATAATTTTTTTTATATACAAAGTCTCACATCGAGTCACATTAAAAATCTGCGATTATTACGAATGTGAAATTGCATTAGGTCCTCCCTCGGCTGTATAGTCTAGCTGCTGCTCTGGTGTGTAATGATCTCCTTGTTTTTCCTCCAGAGCATTTTCTGTCGGATTAGAGGTGCCACTGTTCATGGACTCATCAAAGATCCTCCGGCGAGGAGCCACTCAAAGATAATGAAAACATGCCGCCAACAATCCTCCCGAGTCAAACAGAAGGGGAAAAAGAACAGAAGAGACCAACAGCAAAGATGATGTCAACTGCCTGTTCAAATTAGACGGGAACACTGTGTAACCTAAGGCGCACCACCGGTAGGTTAATGCGCTGTCATGGATATTGGAGGTGGACAAGGTATTGACGACAGTGTTAATCCCCCCCCGCGCCCCCCCATCCCGGCTCAGATGCTGGTGATATGGCTGCCGGGGGGGTCAGCACTGAGATCCCGCGTGGATTATTCAGTCCAGTGTGTCTAGCGTGAGGGTCGGAGGCATCAGCCATCTCACTCTGACTAATGGTGTGATTAATGCCATGTGGGGAATCCAAGCCCCCTGCTACAGGAATGTTATATCCAGAGATTCTTAGTTGATCTTGAAAAAATGTCAGAGAAATGTTACCACTTTGCCATTGCAAAACCGTATTTGATATTGTAAATAAAGACAGGATGGTAACATGAAAAACCACATATGTTTCTCCTCCTGATATTGCTCATCTTTTATATATTATGATCATGTTGAATAATGTCTTAGGCATGCTGTCCAAACAAAATGGACAAAGGCATTGAATGTTTACCAACAATTCTGTGTGGATTTGAGTCATTTATTTAATTATTTCACGTACATAAGTGTAAGCAGAACGAAACAGCTGCCTGAAAGAGTCTTTTATACACTCAGACAACCAGATGACACATGTCTACCCATGATAGCTGGCTGATGTTTGTTAATGGAGGCGTACAACCTTTCACCCTGCAGATCGCAAGCTTTCCAGGCCTGATTATTTGGCATTGGAGCTATGCTTCTATTTCACCCATGTCATGGAAGAGGATAGGCATCGTTGACAGGCGAGGGCGACCCCCGCCACTGAAATGATGCGGTCTGGGGAAGATAATTGGCCAGCAGCAGGTCATGTTTGATGGAAACACACTTTGCAAATTGATCTGTGGCCACAGGTCAGAATCCCAAAGGTGACACATCAAAGGCTACAGTAATGGGAGAAAAGCCCTCTTTTCTTATTTGCTGGTATTCTCCTCTTCGCTATCTCTTTCCCTTTCGCACACCCTCTCGCTCCCCTCTCTCTCTCTCGTTATCTATCTGTCTCTCTCGTTATCTTTATCGGTTTCGTCTTCCAAAGCATAACCAATGCCCCCTTGATTCTCCAATTCGCATTTTCCAGCATGTCCTTTCAAAGGCGATATCCAGGGAGGGGTAATCTGCGTGTACTTTCTTAAACACGTTTGTCTCTTTCCATTATCACCGTCCATTTTCACCTTTATCTCTATCACTATCACTGTCTATGCTACATTTGATTAAATCAGCACAAATCGATTCGGGAAAGACACCTTTCTGGCTCCCCTTCTCCTGAAGCATCAATGAAGCCTTGTTTTTGTCTACTTCCATTCTCGAACATTAGTATGCTTGGCACACGGTCCCCATGACTAAAAGTAATCTTCCCAGTGCTAAACCATATTAACGTCACTGTTTAATTAGTTGTTGTTTCTCTCGCGCGCTGTCAGTTCTGACACTTGGCACGAAGGAAGCGCTTAGGCGATCTGCCGTTAGCTCACGGACACCACACCTCCACATCATCCCTATCAATTGAATGTTTGATGGACAGCAAACGGGCATCCACAAGACTAAACTCAGAGGAAGCTAAACTCAGGTTTTCATTACCAACACTGCCTCTATGTCACCAGGCAGACTTTGTGGTTACTGTTTTGCCTGTGTTGGCACCATTTGTGTTGTCAAATTCCATATTAGGGCATACTACTATATTCCCCACCCTACTGATGAAGTTAAATTGCACCAATTTGCTGATAGTGAATGCACAGATTGTGCGCCGCAGATACAACATCAGCGTCTGCTGGTAATTGAATGTCAGTGGTGGTATTGTAACGTATGTGTCTCTGTGGTTTCAGCTGGGGGACAGGGGGGGCACCAGTCTACATATTTAAGTGTCTTTGTTGTTTCTCCATTGGATATGTTTGTGTATGTTTCTCCCCAATACTGAGTGCTGGTGGAATGTCAGGGGTTGTGCTTTAACTAATGGCAGTGCCGTGCCATCTGTGAGGGATTCCTACATGTTCGGTTTCGGCAGCACTTAGAGGGATTAAAACCATTAGCACGATTTATATCAAACCTCCACCATCAGGCTGGTCATCCATAATTCCCTCCCTTTTCCCCCCATTGCGACCATCTTTCTCGGGGAAGACATCCACACATAATCTAATTGAGGCTATAGCTGTGGGCCACAAATCGTTACGGCTGGGATGCATTTGAATACAGCCAAATCACTGGTTCATTAGAATAAGAGGGATCGACAGTTGTCTGGACATGTATATAAATAAATAAATAGGAGAAGCCGAGGGGTAAGGGTTTTTGATTCTGGGACAAATATGCTGTGATTGGGGTGAGGGTCAGTGAACCATAGGGGTAGGGGGATCCAAAACAACCCCTCCACTGGCTAGCATTTTTTTTGCTCTTCAATCTGTCATACCTAACAGAAGAGACAGCAGCACTCACTGAATGGCACGGGGCGGGCGAGAGAGAAAGGGAGAGAAAACGAGAGAGAGAGCAAAGCCTCACATTAAATCAGCCCCGGATCCGGCATCAAAAAAGTTGGTGCTCATTAAAATTAAAGCACTTATTAAAGCTAATTGCCAGTTAAGGAATATGATCCATCAGGCCCTTTTTCCCAGCCTGTCACTCACCAAGGACTGACCGGGGTGTCCAGAGGCTAGGGCTCTTCTGAGGCCAGCTATGCAGTTCTGTAGGAACGGGGTCGCTGGCATACTTATACCCTACCATTACCAGGGCCAGCCACAAGCAAAGGGTCTGTGCATCCACACCACCCAAGGTCTTCACCAGCTGGGGTAGCAAGTCATTCATTTTAAGAGTTCCCCCAGGCTAACAAAGATGATGGGAAAATCACTAGCCAACTGGCTGACGCACCTGAGGCTGGATAATAATAGCACGTGAACCAGGATTTCATGGAAGGTCAAAACGAAGCATAGCACCGTGTAGTTTGCAGCCAAACGAGCTCCTCGGAGGGCAGAAGCATTTAAGACTCACTGGGGCTAACCTCCTGAAAACATGTCTGCACAAACACGCAAGTGCAAGTCTGCACTCTCTCAATGCAGTTGAATAGCCCAAATCGATCCTACATTGGCAGGCTCACTAAAGGCTTATTGATTGAGTGCAGGTCGATCCTAGTCAGGATGATCACAAACAAATCGACATCACCAGGCAATTGATCCAACCAGAGGTCAGCAGCATGTATGTTTCAGTCTAGCTACATTATGCTCCATCTAATAGGGTACATTTGGTCTTTTCTGAAATGTGGTTTATGAGTAATGTATAGTGTAGAAAAAAAAAATGGTAATACATATGCAATGGAATATATACCACTGAGTCTACTTAAAAGGATGTAAATTTGGCATTTTTACACTGCCATGTCAATTGTATTGACTTCTCAAAACAATAAAAAAAATTATAATAATCTGGTATTGGCTTACTGACAAATGAGACGGAGAGCTCATTAATTCAAAATGCCTGTATCTGGCACACGAATATCTTAATATGCTAACATCCCTCTGTATTTATGAGTCAAAGTACAGTACGATAATCTGTATCCTCTAATTCAGCAGTGGCTAGGGCTTTGAATCATTGTTCACTCTCCCACTTCCTTTGCACATGCACACACGCCATTTTGGCATACTTTGCAGCCTGTAGTAACAGAAGCTAATGGGCACGGAGTGATATAAGCATGTGTGTATTGGGATCTTAATTACTTGCCTGTGTGTGAAGTTCCACCATTTATAACGAGCACCCAACATCAGTTTCCTGTGTCTACTTACCTTGTTGAGAATTTGCTAAATTGAACAATTATTCACTCAGGCTGGCAAACATGACAAGCAATAATTGGCGCCTGCAGATTTGACTTATTAGTATGATGTATTGATTCTGCCCAGCAAGGGTTTCACAGGGGCTTCCGACAGCCAGGGCTGAAATCTATAGCAACTGTTTCCTCTTTGTTATCTTGTCAAAAGGTCAAATACGGGGAAGAGGGTGGGGGGGGAAGCAGGGAAGGAAATGAGTGTGGAAGGGAGGCCAAACTACCTCTCTGCTTTGGCCATGCCCAGAGATATTCCGCCAGGAAGGAGCCTCTGGGTTTGGTATGATTGCCGGGGCCCGTGTGCAGCCCTGCTCGTGGCATCTACCTGGGGGAGAGACGGTGCTATCTGCCCTTTGCATCGATCGGTGCTCTGGCTCTCCAAAAGTCAGCCTTGTTTTGACAGGTAGACAGGCCAATCCAATATGCATTCTGTGGCCCCTTTTGCATGCCCTGGGAGTTACCACCAGCCATATAAAAGTTGCCCCCCCCCCCCGCTTGAAAAGACAATATTTCCCAACCGAGGCCCCTCTACAAGCACCTGTGCAGGGTTTAACAGATGACGGGGATGGAGAGGAAGAGACAGGAGGGGGAGGGAGGGGGGCAGGTTTGATTAAGCATGAAATGATGAAGCAGCAGTGACGTTAAGGGAGAGACAGGTCACCAGTCATGGCCCCCCCTTACCCCCCCCCCCCCCTCTCCCGGAGCTGTCCCTAGGACCGCCAGAAGGACCCTGACAGCCTGATTCATGACCTATCTGGCAGAAGCCGCTCAAAACAATTTAAAGATAAAATATCATTATTTTTCCCCCTTCCGTTTAATCTGTGACACTTCTTTTCCCTTTTTTTTCTCCTCTTCCTTCTACCTTTCGCCTCTCGCTCTACTGTTAACGACTTCCTGGCCTCTTGTGTCTCCTGGCTGCCAAAGGAAATAGGCCTCCTTAGCACCATCTCTTCAACATCCCAGGGAGTACTTGCGGTCAAAAGTCATATTTTCTCCAGGTAAAAGACATCAGCATGTTGCGCTGCAGAGATGCCACGCTTCAGACCAGGTATAGCCAAGCACCAAGTGCTTTTGGCTATGAACGGTTGCCTACACCGGACATAAATTCAAGTATATTTTAGTATATCAATTGTAAACGTAGTGAAGATAATGACTGATTGGATCCTGCTTTCACCATGCAGTTTCAGGTCAGAGTGCTCCAGAAGACAATGCTTAGAATGCTAGCACTGCACAACACAACATGTTTCCGATAGAGAGGCCTCTGTACTACTTAATCCACAGACAGGAATCTGAGCATAAATAAAACCAATATATTTATTTTTTTGTGGAGGGAGGTTTCACTTGTATTCTACACAGGTTGCGGCGTTTGTTTTCCTTCAAAGTTTTCTTCAGTTGAGCAAGGTGAGATGTGAGTTGTTTAAGTGTGTCCTTGGTGCAGACAGGGAAGTCTGATTTCATAAACCTTAAAACATTAGCATAAAAGGTATGCCCTTCAGTGCAAACTGAATATGAAGAGACAGTTTAAATTGAATGTGTTATGGGGTCAGACACGGCTACTGCATCAGTGCCTGGAACCAGAAGGCTGGGCTAAATCTAAGCAAAGCTAAAGCTAAAGCCCTCATGAACTACTCCTTAGTCACTGGAAGTTGGAGTAATGCAACAGCCTTTGAAGATGGATTTGGATTATTCCAGGTAAATCGTTAAGGGCAGAATCATGCACCAGTGGCTCGGGAGCGGAGAAAGTGTGAATGGGATGAACATATGGTCGGCAGTGGGAAAGGTGTTTATCAACGTTGTGGTTGACCTGCAACCCACCTTTTTGGCCCGACCGAGCAACACCCAAATTAAAATTGTCATGTCTTTGATCTTTTTTTTTATATTTTCCCTCGGCCTGCCTGAGTTCAGAAATTAGCTGTTTGACTGAAGTTTGAGAGGAGGAGGACGAACATTTATATGGCCAACATGAAGGGAGGAAACGTAACGGAGGAGAACAATTGTCCATGAACAGGGCATCATTGACAGACATGAATCGCGTTGCCCCAAGGGCCATAGGCAACCATAGGCTGAGATTGCTGTCAGAGAAGGCGACTCATGTCAAGAGGCTCACATCAAAAGATGTTTGAAAAGCCTTACATTAAAGCCATGTGTATCCTCTGACACAAGCACACACACACACACACACACACACACTCACACACACTCAGCCCAACTATGGATAGCAAAGGGGAAGTATATACAGAGCATAGAGCCACATAGTGCATGACTCGTGTCATCACAAACCCATGCAACTCTTTTGGGGTACTCCCCTCCTATGGTCACTGAGTATTCCCTCCCTTCTCTCCTCTTCTTCTCCTTCTCTTCCCCGCACCCTGCTGGAGGGGGAGGGGGGGCATGGCTCATTAGAGGCTAGCCGTGCGACGGAGCACTCGGCGTGCCCACAGCGCTGCGTCCATCCGTCACCCGCGTCTGACAGGCTTGGAGGGCCGGCGTCGTCCCATCCCATCCCTCCCTCTCCCAGGGGACAGGCCCTGTCATCGAGGCGGACTCCTGTTTGAGGATCACAGCGCCGACACGGTCCCGGAGCCTGGGTCCTGTTCTCCGACGCTGGCCGTCACCTCTGGCTGGCTTGGCGGGAGGCTTGTTTTTGACAGCGCTCTGCGGTGCGTCCCCGTTGGCCGGGGCAGGAGGACTGTCGTCAGGGGCAGACTGCGGCCTGTGGAGTGTCTGCAGGTGGGACGTCAATGTGGAAAGGCGTACTGTGTAATAAATGCCAGGTACTGTGAAAGGATAGGTTACAGTGTCCGACTGGGGACACGTCTCCTACCCATGGCATCACCAGGGGCTGAGCCACGGGCAGACTAATAATCCTCCAACAGAATCGTCATTTAGCACGCCCACTGAACGAGCTGCAGAGCAGCCTGGACGTTTCGTCTAGCCTAATAGCTGTGGACAAGACAGATTGGTGGGGGGGGGGGGGTTCGCCAAACAGTCAGAAATGCCCATTCATTACCCGAGCATAATTGCTAAACAATACTTTTTTCCCTACGAGAAACTTTCGTTGCTCATTATTTTTTCAGCGAACCATTCAACATCGGTTTGATTTTCAATTTCGGACTGATTAGATACTTTGCTCACTGGATTGTATTCTGCCATTATTCTAATAATGCCTAATTGCATTTTAAAGACGTGATAGATTATGAAGTCGAATAATGAGGCCTGCCACTTCATTTATGGCATAAATCTCTGTCAGCATAATTTGTGCCCTTAATAATGCTTGTTCACAGGCTACTGAATTAATTAAAATCAATTGAACCTGTGGTATAAATCAAGCTAATACTTTATTAATTTATATTGTGTCACTTTATGTCTCAAAGGTAGCCATTTATCAAGTGTTTTGTGAGCACAGCCCCCACTGGGAAACTGTAGTAGCAAACACAATCGATGACTTTCCAGAGAAACGGGGTGCGAATACTCTTACCTTTGTGTATGTGTGTGTATTTGTTGGACAGAGGCATCTATCGTAGGATACACAATCCCCTAATCTCACACACACACGCTTCTCCACTCACACACACACACACACACTGTTCAACAGACCATCCTTGGGCCTCCATCCTATGTGGTGACTCACAGGTATGACATGTGATTCCATGTGATCACAGCCCCCCAATGGGTGAGGTGGCACATACCGTAGATGGGGCCATAATTGTGTTTTCCAAGCGCTATTGGATGAAGCCATCGGAAGAAAAAAAATGTAATCGTGTGTAGTGTACTTCCTTTTAAAGTGCCAAAGATCAGCCGCCCATTTGCACCTCCAACGCACCTATTGAGCCAGCGTAATGCACAGGAAGGGGATTCATCAAACGTAGCCAGAGGGAGAGAAAAAAACAACGGGCCGATTCCCTTGGTTAACTTGATTTGTGTAGCAGGATTGATTACAATGTAATGTCTGTTTCTCTGGTTAATGTATTAATGTCCCAAGCTCCTCAAGTGCCTCAGCTTCCAGACAGCCACTTGCGTATTGATTCATGGCTTTCTCTTTCTAATTACTGGGGAGGGGCAGGTTTATAAAGCGCAGAGTAGAAGACCCAGTGAAATCAGCCACCGCTTCTCCGAAGAGGCACTTGTGCAGGCCGAGCGTGTGGTTTGGACAGGAATGTGTTTAAGACGGGCACAGAAAGTTAGCAATGAGGAGAAATCCTTCTTTTTTTTTTCTCTCTTATTCGTCAGCTTGCCAAATCTGGCACAGCCCCTCTGGAGAGAGAATCGTTGAGTCGGAGTGACCTGGACCCACACTGGAGGAGTGCAACACACACACACACACGCACGCACACGTGATGGCACACTGAAAGAGAAGGGATGACGGTATTTCCTTGACATATGGAAAACGATGAGCTGGCTCCCTAATCGTTGTGTGCGCTCTGGGATTCACAAACGTGTGCGTACAGACACACACAGACGCACACACACAACTGTGCGCACACCATTATGCCCCCCCCCCCCCCTCATATCCGCCTACCTCTCTCTCTCCATCTCTTTCTTCCACAGCCACACGTTTGCTTTCTCTCTCGTCTTTCCCCTTTTGAGTCTGCTCTCTGAAGTGGCGCCATACCCATTGAGATAAGTGTTAATTCACAGCTGCAGTGGAGCATGCAGCCTGTTCAGAGTGCAGATGAATAGGGATGGGCTGAGGCAGCTGAGTTCAATATTGATCCTCGGTGCACTCATCCTGAACTGAAAGGGCTTCAAAAGATTCATAACTGAGTATTTAGATGAACATTTGAACTCCCACAGGCTTATTAATGAGTGTGTGTGTGTGTGTGTGTGTGTGTGCTATTTATATGTATACATATTGTATTTCACAAACAGTTTTAGACCTACAGTAAGACAGCCCCCTTCATATCTGTTTGCATAAATGTTGGTCCATCTTTATTCCTCTCTTCAACAGTTGCGTTTATGCCTGTGTGCGTGTGTGTGTGTGTGTGTGTGTGTGTGCGCGTGCGTGCGTGTGTGTGCATGTATGTTGGGGGGGGGTTGTGTTTTTGTGTGGTTATG
>JAVQIZ010231373.1:0-11204 GCA_036023535.2 Galaxias brevipinnis | reverse complement strand
GTAGTGTCCTCCTTCGTCGGCTTCCATGAAGGCCAGCCTTGTGCAGTGTCCGCTGGAGTGTTTGCCTTGAGATGTGGGTACCAGAATTGCTCAGATTCTTCAGGATGGCCTTGGTGGTGATCCTTGGATTCTCCTTGGCCCCTCACACTACAATTCTTGCCAGCGCGGGAGTCACTTTTGGCTTCTAACCATGCCCTTTGAGATTTTTCACAGTGTAGACCTCCTTGTACGTTTTGACGGTACTTTGCACTGTGGCCACTGGCACTTGAAAACACTTGGATATGGCTTTGAGGCCTTTCCCCTTCTTGTGAGCAGCCACCATGCGCAACCGGAGGTCCTCACTGAGCTCTTTGGTTTTAGCCATGAGTTGCAATTGACTACAAACCAACTAGAGAACAACTGCATCAGTTGATCTCAATTTATAGTTCATTAGAATGCTCTAGAACAGTGTTTCTCAATGGGGGCGGTATCGCCCCCCAGGAGCGTTCTGAGAACGTAGAAGCACTGTATTTGAAATGGGGGCGTTTGTTTAAAGGTAAATGTACACCAAAGATTCATGACAAGACTAGTCAATCTTGCAAATAACTAACTTGCAAAAGAATGTAATCTGCAACATAAAAAAATGTCACTGTTCTGCAGTGTTTCTGTCAGTTTTCAGTAGCGCAGCTTCCTGCTGCCTTCATGGAAACGGCACAAATATAAGTAGGGCCGGGAGGCGATATCTTATACTCTTATAAAACAAAAAACATAAAAGTAAAGCTAAGGTTTTGTATTTATACTTTGTGTTGTGATATCTCTAACAAAGTATAGTCATGTCTTGTATAAAATGCTGTCTCACAAGAGGGTAGTTGTACTTCTGGCAATTTAGTTTGTTTCTGAGGTCTCTGTAAGGTTCATTGGTGTCCCAGTTGCCTGGGAAACGAGTGCCAACGTGACTGTAGTAGAAAACTGTCTATTGTTGTATATATGGAATTATGTGTGATTTCGGAATGTGGTAATTATACTAGATTGTTATTGTGTGTATAGACTTGAGGATTGTATTATAACTAGAACAGATTAATCATTTTATATTGTATATCTATTATAACTCTGTTTATATGATTAATCTAATCCGTTTGCAGTTGGACTGAGATTAGAGAGGCATTGATGACCCTTTTATTTAATAATAGTTACACCCTGGTGTCTTCATGTTGTAACAAAAGCTAGTGATAAAAGAAAATACATTTATGTTTGTGGTCCCCGATGGATGTAAATAAATCAAAAGCCATTTATAGAAAAAAGGTACAGGACAGTGCTCTATTTCCCTCTGCAAAGCAAATAAAAGTCAGTCGCGTACGGTGACGACCCCGAGCTCCAAAGAAATTTGCAGCGCTCTACGCACGGCTATGGTCATCTCTCACACAAACGTTTTATAAATAGTAGGCAGCCCTGATAATCATACTATTAACAATAATAAGAATATAAATAAATAATAAACATATAGGCCTAATATAATTCTAAATCATAACAATAGTCATTATAATCACACATTTAATTTGATGGGGGGCGGTATGAATCTGGAGAATGGAAAAGGAGGTGCTAAAAAAAAAAAAAGGTTTCAGACACACTGCTCTAGAACATGGTAGAAATTACTAGGATTGTATGACCCTTTTATGAAACGGATGGTTTAGGGAGAATAGGTACAAAAACTTCCCAGGGAGTGAAGGAGAGGTGTGCATGTACGCACACAGGAGGCTCAAGGACAGTGTAACAATGATAATTTATAAGAGATCACACAGGACGGAATCGCATGGGATCGAACTGAACAGTGTCAAAACGAAAGAAAGAAATAAACAGCCTAGTTGCCTAACCAAAACTAAATATGGGAAAAAGTACAGGGGGTGGCACACATTCCTAAACTACTGAGCTAGACATGGGTAAACTATGTGATGCAAAAAGCCCATGGGCATCTAAAACTAGCCGTGCTCCCGTGATCGATACCAAAAGAAAACACCGTACCAAGTACAGGTGGGGAACACAAATGATAATAAATAGGGGTGAAACAGAATAGTAGAGGGGGATCGGAATAATAACTGTACTGTACAGAGAAAACCAACAACAAATGACGAGAGGAGGTTCTCGTACAACAAACAACAGTAATCAATACTTACACTTAAACCCAGACAGACTGGACATACTACAACATAAGATGCACTTCCAACAAACAACCAGGTAACAAGAAGGACAATACCCAAAACAGCTCACAAGGAGAACGACCACTTTTCAAAGCCGACTAACACGGTATGCAATGAACCCTCGAAGACACGTCTCTCTCCTGACAAAGGCTGTGCTCGCTCTCTCGGGAGAAACCGGCTGAAGGGTTTTTGAATTAGACGGATAGCCTCCTAATTGGTCCGTCAACAGGCAGGATGATGATTGATGGATGGAGCAGCCAATGGGGACAATTTCAAAAGGGTATGAATAATTTTGGGCATGGCATTTTTTTGGTTAAAATGTAAAAAAACATAAAAATATGTTTTTTTCATTAGAATCTCTCTCTCAATGTTTTACCGTCTTTTGTCACCTTCTTATAGCATTTCCATCCAGAAAAAATATGCATACGTATATACATATATAAATATATACATGTATTTGATTTGTTTATTTTTACTTATGTACTGTAAGGTGGCCTTGAGTGTCTTGAAAGGCACCCTCAAATAAAATGTATTATTATTACTGTGCATCCTTAAGATACTAAGTTGTTTGGCATATTAGTATGCAATTACGAACATAGCCATAGACTATAAAATAGGTATAATCAATAATAATGATTGGAGTTAAAAGGAGCATAAATGAGCGCCCAGCTCAAGGCTGCGCAAATAGATGGACACAGTGTTTCAAACCCAGACTGTCCGGCCTAAAGCCGGAATGATGGCCACCCCAGATGTGATTCTAGGATTAGACCTTTAGGTGTGCTCAGCCCCTATCGAGAATTGACATGCATAGTGCCTTGAAAAAGTGTTCAAACTCCCTGCTAAATCACTAATTAGTGATTACTAATACATTTATGAATTCATACTTTTATAGTAGGCCTACAGTGCAAAATATTGAATAAATTAATAAAATAAATTTTTTTCATGATTTACCACTTGCTTGCTGCTAACATTTTAAAAAGCTTAGTCTTTTTTATAATCATACTATCATTGTTGGTTCAGTTATAATGAGCAATTATAGAAACAAAATCATAGTCTTAACTCTAGTTGCAATAGCAGGATTTCACAACGGCACTGTAGTATTCCACCGTAGGGAAAGCTCAGAGATTATCCACACCCACAACTTTATCATACAGCAAATCCTTCGAATATTTACAACTGATCGCTCATTAAAAAATATTATTATAAAAAAGAAATGTACAGCTCCTGGGTATCTTAGATCGCTAGTAGGCTACATGAATGTTTCTTCATTACCAGCGTTTGTGTAGTTTTATTAAAAAAATTATACCGTCTTTAATCAATTTTGATTGGCAGGCTGACAGAAAGTGACATTGATGATCGCTGCACTTTTGCCTTCTGGGAAATCATGCACACCCCTCCAGCCAATCAAAAACGAGTATTTAAACAAGCCTTATGAACCTGTTTGTCCACTGTCTCTGCTTGAGCACCCCTAAAAAGAGGGCCACCCTATATGCTGCATAGACCCCTAATAATAATAATAATAATGAACGTCAAGAAACTTCAGCGGTTAGTGTAATGTGCAAACTATTAGGGGGTCTATGTAACTGCATAGACCCCTAATAATAATACTAATGGACGCCCACAAACTGGCACAATGGCACTTGTATGGCAGGGTGCGGCCTATTGGTGTCTATAACTAGCCACTCACAGGAATTGACTAACTAGTACAGATTTAGGAATTATTACATTAAGAATAATGAACGCCAACACGCAAGGTACACTGCATAGACCCTAGAGAATAGACTACTAATAATAGTAATAATGAACAGCAACAACAAACTCAATAGGGTTCTATGCTATTTTACTGTGGTCTGTGTATGTCAGATAGTTTCATACTTGTATAAGGATGACATTTAATAATAAACGCCAACAAACAAGAGCCAACAACCTAATAAAAGTTTGTTCCATTCTTCCCGTCCAACACTGAACTATGAAGAGATTGAATAGCATCTGCACATTGACTTGAGCCCTAGGTTCTACGCATAAACAAACAAAACTCAATACCTATCAAGTTATTTGATGGATATGTCTAGATAAATAAATACTATATTATTGTATAAATAAATAACATTCTATAATTATTGAAAAACAAAACATATTTTCAGAATATTATGTCTCATTGAGACAAAAAGTAAAAGTTAATGTGAAATTGTATCTATTTTTAACATGTTGCAACAGTCCCTGACCTATAACCCCATCTGACTACTTCCATTCAAAGAAAGATTGTGAACAAAATGTCACATGTAATCATCTTTAATAATATGGGTTATTAGCAGACAGACAGAAGTTTAATATATACAAATGTGGTTGGTCTAGTTAAAATAGTCAAAAATAATTCAAATAGTAATAAGTGAGAGAAATGCAAAAAGTGGTGCAACCATCCCCAGTTGCCCCTAGAAGGCCTACTTTGTTTTACAATAATAACAAACAAAACCAGTTGCGTTGTACATTGTTGAGACTTTATTTATGCATCTTACTTGCTTTTACCATTACCAACTTAATCTCAATTCTTCTTTTCTTTTTACAAGGATTACTTTTTTTTTTTCTTGGAATGGCCATCAACATACACAGTGACCATATTCTTCGTAGCTTGAGAAAACCTGGGGAAATCGCATACAGAATTCCTAAAGGTATGCTTATCACTCAGGCCCACAACATGTTTTATTTCACCATTACATTTGATGAAAGTTTTGTCACAGCACATATTTCCCATTTCCAGAACAAGTGTTAGCACTTAAATCTTTAAAATCTTATATTTTGTTTTTAAAGGCAAGTCAAAGAATATGTTGTTTTCACAGGAGGAATGTTTGAGTATGTGTCAGGGGCAAACTTCTTTGGGGAGATACTGGAATGGTGTGGGTATGCCATAGCTACATGGTCCCTGCCAACATTTGCCTTTGCCTTTTTTACCATGTGCTCTATTGGCCCGCGGGCTTACCACCACCACAGGTTCTTAAATTTTTGTACATGCTTTTTAAGATACACTTATCTTATCTTCCCCTAACGGGCCGTGTCCACTCAACGCGTTTTTTCAACTTCCTGCGCCTCTTCCCCATTCATTACTAATATGAAAGCGATGCGCCTCGCGTCTTTTTGAGCTGTGTTTTTCCATTTTGGGGCAGAGCGCTCAAGTTGAAAATAGTTCAACAATTGCCAAAGTGTGGTGTTCGTCAGTGTCACTTTTTAACAGCCGGCCAGGGTCACTAGGCCTAATAAAGAGCAGAATTCTTTGAATGTATATAACTTATCGTTTATTTGAACATGTTACAAATATATAATACAACTGATTCAACTTAAAAGCATCCTTTTAATGTACGATCGTACACCTTTTGGAAATCTGAGATCGCTGAATTCATTTTCTTCAATGGAGGCGTTTCTTTATGCATTTTTATTTTTTGTCCCGCCTTTAATCGATTTAGATTGGCCAGCTATCAAAAAGTAACATTGACGAGCACCGCACTTTGGCAAAAGTTGAACTATTTTCAATTTGAGCGCTCCGCTCAAAATGGAAAAACGCAACTCAAAAAGACGCGAGGCACACGCGTCGTCACATTACTAATGAATGGGAAGAGGCGCAGGAAGTTGAAAAAACGCGTTCAGTGGACACAGCCCCTTACCCCGCGTTCACACATTAGTGGTGTCGCCGCTTTCGATTCCGTTAGTTACGGCGCAGAGTTTGGTGAATTCCCCGCCTCCTGTTTATTTGACCAATCGGTTAAAGGACTGAAAACCAAACCTGTAAAACGTAAAAGCCTATCAGTCAACGCGTCGTGTTTACGCCATCCCACAGCTTGAATAATAGCCTATCACATCATGTAAGAAAAGGGTGTATTTCCAAATGCGGGGAAAAAATTCTAAAATTTTTGGTGCTATTGGTTGATTCTCAACATAAAACTCACCAGGAGACAACGTCGCAAAGTGTGTGCATTTGCTTTGCTATTGCCAGTTCAGGAATGCTATAGGACCAAAATGTAATCGTCCAGTCTGGGTGCATGACATCCTTCGGAGGATGGAGCATGGTGAATACCACTACCTTGTCAAGGAGTTACATCTGGATAATGCTTGCTTCCAGTCTTATTTCAGACTGGAAGCCACCCAGTTTGATGACCTGCTTCACCGAGTAGGCCCAGCTATACAGCTATACATGTTGGAGGGAAGCCAAAAGTCCCAGACAGTGACTTGCAATATGTCTAAGGTAAATGTTGTGAACAATAACATATTTTCTAGATAACTTCCCAAAATGTCTGTACATGATATAACAAAGTTAGTTTCAGTTAGCTGCCTGTGTATCCAAGCTACAGCATCAGTCAAACATTTAAGTGAATGGAAAAGTACATCCAAACTTTTGACTGGTACTGTATATCTGTGTATCCAAGGTACATTTATATCTGTGTATTTATCCACCTGTCTATCCATCCAATGTTCACTTCATCCTCATTCAACCATTCCTTGATTTCTGTATAATCATGTGCTGGCTTTTATTGCCTATTATAACACTACTTCATTTATACGAGAATGCCATTTGTGTTTAAATGTACGAATTCTTAGTTTTACCTATCCCTTAATAATCAGAACCCATCATTCAAAGATGTAATACTTAATGAGGTTGTTTGCATGTGTTTGATACGCGTTATTAAAATCGGACAGTTCCAGGAGAGCTATATTTTACCCAGTATGCATTTATTATATAATACCATAAATAATTTTTTTTAATTTAAGGTACCTGGCCACTGGTGACTCTTACTGGACCATTGCATACAGTTCCCGGGCTGGAATATCGATGGTTGCTGGCATAGTGACTGAGGTCTGCAGCGTGATATGGGATGCCTTGGTAGGTGAGTTTATGCCTGTACCCTCTGCTGACCACTGGAAGGAGATGGCCAATGAATTCCAATCCCGCTTGAATTCTCTGAACTGCATCGGCTCACTGGATGGCAAGCATGTGGTCATCTGTTGTCCTCTAGGCACAGGTTCCCTTCATTACAACTACAAGGGAACATTCTCCATCGTCCTGCTTGCCCTAGTTGATGCGCTTCAGGGTCATTGATGTAGGATGGGGGAACGTTGGCTGCATCAGCGTTTGGCAGGGCTCTTCAAGGCAACACCCTTGATTTTCCAGCTGATGCCTGTCTCCCTGATGCAGAGCAACTGGGGCCTATGCCCTATGAGATCGTGGCTGATCAGGCATTCCCCATACGGAGGCATATGAGGCCCTTCCCTGGAAGAGCTCTAACTGAAGAGAAGAGCTATTTCAACTACCGGTTGTCACGTGCCAGGATGGTTGTGGAGTGTGCATTTGGTGTCCTGTCTTCCCAGTGGCAGCTGTACCACTGGGTCGTTGGGTTGCTGCCAGAGAATGCGGAGGTGGTTTTGAAGGTCACCTGCATCCTCCACAATTTCTTACACTGGAACCAGGATCCATACATGCCACAGACTCCACCTGACGACGAGCCACAACCTCAACTGATCAGGAGTGTGACCCAAGATGTCAGCAATCGTGGTTCAAGAGAGGCGATGGAAGTAATGGAGAAGTACATGAACTACTTCAACTCGTCAGCTGGATGACGTCGCCGTCATGAGTAGTCCCAGACAGCTCCCAAGAAATAACAGCTCTTTTCAGAGCTATCTAACTCTCTACAAGGCCATCCATGAATAAAATAGTTGCATATTATTAAAGTTAACATTTGTGAATAAATATCTGTACTCATGCACAACATCATGTGCAAATTGTATTTTTGCATCTTCACTCCCTGTCTAATTTTCTTAAATTTACTCTGCTCTTCCTTTGTTCTATAGGAACAATGGAGGTTCTGCTCTGCTACTCTATGAAAATATACATTCCTTTCAATCCATCTACGGTGTTCAATGAGCACATCCAACATGTCTTTCATCTTAATATGATAATTTTACTGTAGGAACAGTTAGTTATTTTTTATAGTTTGTGCGTCTATAAAACTTCAATTTGGCCAACTGCTGCTTGTTAATTTGTAAAAGGTAGTACTGATAATCAGAATGTTTACACCAAAAAATACAACTGAAAGTTGAGTGTTTTAGACTTTAGGTGGATAAAGTAATTCTACAATAGAAGACAAATGGCTCCGAAGTGTTCAATAGAATACTTCTTTATACAACTGTATTCAGTTTTACGAAACAAATTCTGTAAGAAATACACAATACATATCAAACAATTTTCTTTACATAACTTTCAAATGCCTTTTGAGTAGAACTTATCAAAAGATACAGGGTTTTACTTTTATATTTTACCATGTTGACATTGATGTGAAATTAAGTGTTACATTTACAAAGAACATCTTACATTTTAATCATAATATAATAGATTGTTTCATGGGTTTTTTGATTGGCCAAAAGCTGCCTCAAAACACGTCAGATGAATTTTCATTTTAAGTTATTCCCTTTTACGCATGTCAGTAACCTTCTTTAAAAGAGGCGTTAGCGCTCAAAAAAAAAAAAATGTCATCATCCTTTCTGTCATCAGCAAGCATTCTATTCAGGGATGACTCAAATACTCCCATCCTCTCCTGAACGTCTTGACCTGCCCTATGTGATCGTGCCCGGTTGCGATTAACAATCTGTGCTGGGGCCTGGTTACGGTTGGCAATCTGTGCTGGGGTCTGGTTATGGTTGGCAATCTGTGCTGGGGCCTGGCTTGGGTTGGCAATCTGTGCTAGGGCCTGGTTATGGTTGGCAATCTGTACTGGGGCCTGGCTTGGGTTGGCATTAACATGCTTTTTCTGCTTTGGCTGTGAGAAAAAAATTAATGAGGACTATAAACTCTCCCTGCTCACAGTCTTCCTCACCTTGCTCTTCTTCCTCCCTATACTCAAATAGCTGAGAGTCCTTTCTTTCTCCCTGGTAGTCCTCATCCACCTGACACCTGACCGGAAATTGGATGTGGTTTTCCTGGCTCTTACAACGGGCTCCAGAAAAGCAAGCTTATGGAAGTATTTCCATGTACTTTCCCCCTCTCCTCCAGCTGACCCACTTGCTTTTTTATTTTTGTTTTTCTTTTATGAATCTATCCCTTAGATTCTTCCACTGACATTTGCATTCAATTGCTGATTTAAAGTACATTAAATATATTAATAAATACAATCAATAAAATAGATAATGTTTCTAATGTTGGCCTGTTCAAAATAGAAAAATCTGAATTACACTAGGCAACAAGGGAGCTAGCTACATAGCTACTGGCATAATCAAAATACTAGTTGCAGTCCATTTACAATGTTTTGGATTTTGCACCTGTTGCATCGCCGATCATCTGTGCCACCAACATCCTCGCCATTTGTTTTCTCAGTCCGTTGTGATAAGACTTTAGAGATACGTTGTATAACTCCGGTTGTTCGAACATGGCAGCGGCAAGTTTCTCATCCATTGCTAGAAAAGGTTTTACTCCAGATCGACGATTGGTACTGCCTTCAAATGCTCCTATTGGACCACCGCTAAGCTCGGCGCCTTGCAAAATGTGAAAAAATAGAGCAGTCCTACTTTTATGGCGCTTCGCATGCCGCTAGTTTCGGCGGTGGGCTTGCACCGGGCAAAGCGGCGTATCAGAGTGTTTTTCAATGGACTCCAATGGCAATTTGCGCTTTCCACTAGCGGCGACGCCGTTCATGTGTGAACACGGGGTTACACTGCTTTTTTCCAGTTCAAAGATAAATAATAAGCTAATGACTGTTTTCTTTCTTTCAGGTATTACATGGAGAAATTTGATGATTACCCCAAGTTTAGAAAAGCTATTATTCCTTTCATATTATGAAGTGTGTATTATGAATATGCATGTGATCTTGCTCTGAATTGGTTGTTGAAGTAAGTTTCCAGTATCCAAAAACACACCCTAATAAAAGTACACAAACAGATATTATGGGCAAAGGTTTGGAGTTGATTACAATACAACTTAATAGAAGTGAAAAATATTTGATATAAATAGCACATTCATATCAGATGTGAATGTAAAAACTGTAAATCCACTATTAAGCTGCCTTCACATAAGAAATTTGGGATTTTTACGCTGTGAGGTAAGGCGGCACATAGTGTTGACACCAGTTGCAAACACAGCACAGACATACATCAAGGCTGTTTTCCTGCAGTAACATTTTGACCCAGTACAAGCACTTTGTTGTTAGCCACTGGCACAGGAAGGGTTTTTGTTGTGGGGGTGCTGAAAAAGCCATGCATTGCAGATATGAGTTGATCAACATAGGCTATATTTATGTGATTATAAATTATTTTGTTTATTTGTTTTAAATCTAGCTTACAATCACTCCAGAAAGGTTACGTTACCTTATGCACTTCAATTGAACACAGATCTATTATATTATAGCCTACTTAGAACACAAAAACGTAAGTATTTTAGTTACTGTAGTCAGGAATTATCATACTGCTAACATCTTCGCTAACAGCACCAGCAAACGTTTTAACTTGGGGGTGCAGCAGCACTTACTGGCCCTTCATTCCCATGCCATGTCAACCTGGGGGTGATGCAGCACCTGCTGTAACCCAATTTCCCACGGCCTTATGATAGGCTGCCATTATTCATTAGTATAAACATTTAGGATCTACCCCAGTTTGCATACAAGAAAGGTGTCGGCGTCGATGATGCTCAACTCCATCAGCAGTGTTAATTTTACAAAACGTTTTGTTGAAGTATTTGTTGACAACCTTTTTTCATTACCTAACTGACAAAATGGTATGAAAAAATATTGTAGAAGAAAATGATGACACAATCTCACAATCACAATGATCATTATGCCCTGACAAATAGAGACAAGACGAAATTGCTGGTTCTGTTCGGGAGGTTGCCATCTTAAAGCAAAAAAAAAATTCACTTCCTCCATACGCTCTGCAGATATCCCTATACCTATCCCTATTCCTTATGCCTGCAGGCACTTTCTGCCAACTCTGCAGGGATACTTACCACCTGAAAAGAAGATAATCTTTCCCTACTCTGTTCCTGCAGGCTTGATAAATGAC